>OVBE01002270.1:0-31473 GCA_900406425.1 Iberis pinnata | reverse complement strand
TGAGACTTCACCAGAAACGTTGGAAACATGAATGCGGGATCGATCTTGTTTCGTTGCCGAACTGCTTTAGATTGATATGGTTTCGTTGCAGGATCGATCTGGAGTGTTGTTGGGATCGATCTTCATTGAGTTGAGATTGATCCCGAAGGTGCTGAGTGGGATCGATCTCGTTTCGTTGCCGGATTGCCTGGGATCGATCCTGCATTGAGTTGGGATCGATCCTGCAGGTGCTTAGAGGTGAGTTCAGTCCATTCCAATGTTGGCTGCTGAGTGCTAAGTCCATTCGACGTCAAGTGCTGTTTTTCTGAAATTTCTCAAATCCTTCCCAAAAACACCTTAAAGTCCTAAAAAGCCTCCAAAATGCGTGCATATGCAAATTATAATGCAAAAGTCCTAAAAACACTAAACTTAGTGAAATCGACCATAAATGTGATGTATGCACGCTTTTAGACCTCAGAATCGATGCTAATTGATAAGTAAAAACCATGACAATTCAGAGTCATCAGCAGACTTTGGTGATGACCAATGAGCTCGTCGCCTTTTACGAGAATAAATTCTGAGCCTTGTCTGGTAATGAGGACGAGCTGGCCAAGCTCTCGAAGCTGGTCAATCAAGGCAAGAAACGGATCTTCGAAGATCGGCTAAAGCTGAATAAACAAGAGGAGGTAATAAAGCAGTTGAATACCCAGGTAGCCACTATAAATAGGATGCTAAGTGACACGGCGACATCTTCTACTAAGGACCTCACTGCTCTAAGGGCCGAAATCGAAGCCACTCAGGAGTTTGCTATGACGGAGCTTGTTAATCTGCAAGCAGCCCGAGACCAAGCATGTGTTGAATTCTTCTAGCTGCGAGAGGCTTATGTTGCTCTCGAGAAATTGCATGAGAGCGATATGAAAAGGCTCCATCTCTCCCGAGCCTTGCAAGTCGTGTTAACGCAGCGAGAGACTCAAGTTGAGTGTGCAACAAAGCTTGAGAAGCTTCGGCGCCACATGGAGGACCAAGACAAGGCCGATCCTATGATCCAGTCCTATTCCCAAGCTAAAGGGACTCTGGATTGCGTCCGAATCATAGTGGCAGAAGGCGGCGTTTTACCTGCTGAGCTAATGACGAAGCTTGAAGTAGATGTTTAGAACTACAAGGTCCAGTTCGATCAGTTAGATACAACTGATGTGACACCCAAAGATTTTTGCTTCCAATCTGTGTTTAACGATCATGGTTGGAACTTAGTTTGGTCCGCCCAAGGAGGTTCTGATGCTTCTGCCGAGGTCCAGCCTGCTACTCCAGCAACGCCGAGGGTGTAGTTGTTCCTTTGGAGTAGCTTTCACGGTTTTCTTAGGGTTGGGGTCAGTCTGCCTTGTACCTCTTGTGCTCCTTTGGGGTAGTTTTTTGTTTTTCTTGGGATTAGGATCTACCTTATTTATCGGCGGTTCCGCTGTCGTTTTTATAAGGATTTATGTTTCCTCATTCGTTTGTATGTTAGGTTGTCGTTATTTTCTATACAAACCATGTAATGTCGGTATCTTTTGATAATGGAAATAGAGCCATAGCTCGGCGAATTATTTTGTTATATTTGTCGCGTTTCACATTTTTTAGCTTGTAAGTTGTGCCTGTTTGAGTTGATATTTTATCAAGAATGAGAAAGCTTTGATCTCGTTGTGTTAGTTGGTTGTGAACCAGACGGAATATGTGGTTAAGGTAAATGGATGTTTATCTAGTTCTTATGCGAACTGAACATTCACCCGATCAAAAGCCAAAAAAAGGCGACCTGCAGATCGTCCTTTTTGAAAAATGATCTATCGAAAAAAAACTTTAGTTTTGTCCAATACTCTCGGTAGGAGTACGCGAGTCGGAACTCGGCTTTCAGGTGGAGACTTAAGCTCGAACGTTGTGACTTTGCACATGTTCAATATTCATCTTTAGGAGTATGCGAGACGGATCTCAGCTTTGTTAATGGTCTTTGGAGCCATGACGAGAAAACTTTGATCTCGCCAATATTCCTATCTAGCATAGGATATGTGCGAGTTGTTGCTCGGGTTTTCTTATATATTTTTAAAGATAGTTGGTACGTTAGATACTTCAGTACTATGAAAAATGCCGAGATTCTGATTTGGGGATCATTGAACCTATGATTAAGATGGTTTTTATTAATTGAAATAACTGCACCCAGTGGGTTACCTACGTACCCTGATAACAGGGATCAAGCCAGGTCGTAGTTAACGGTACAATGGAACCTAAGAATAAAATCTCTTTAAGTTTAGTAGCGTTCCAGGAATTCGGGATCAGGGTTCCGTCTTCAGCTTTTAGTTCGTACACTCCTGATTTGACTATCTTGGATATTTTGTATGGGCCTTCCCACCGAGCTCCCAGTTTACTGGTGTTTTCTTCTGATGTGTTCGCGTAAGTCATGCGCAAGACTAAGTCTCCTACTTTGAACCTTCTATGCTTCACGCCTTTGTTGTAGTATCACATTGTAGCTTGTTGATATATGTTTATCCTTATCAGTGCTCTGTCTTGTATCTCCTCAACGTCGCCGAGTGAATCAAGTAGCATTGTGTTGTTGGTGGCTTCATTCTCTGGCAGCTTGACTCAGCGCAAATTGAAAACTGCTGCTTTGGATTATGCTAAAGCTTCGATTCCGTGTGCTAGAGAGAAGGGGGTCTAATTGGTGAATTGTCAAGGTGTAGTTTGGTAGGACCATAAGACGCCGTCTAGCTCTTCGGCCTAGAGTCTTTTTTGGAGTCGAGACGTTTCTTGAGTCTGTAGACTATGGGTTTGTTGATGGCTTCAACTTGCCCATTCCCCTGTGGATACCTCGGTGTGGAGTGATTTAATCGGATATTCCACCTAGAACATGAGTAATAAGTAATCTGTTAGTGTTAAATAATGTAGTTCGGTTAATGGTGCGACTGGTTCGCTGTCCACCTGTCACATAATGCTTTTACTGTCTTTGCGCAGAAATTAGTCTTGTTATCTGTTGTTATTTTGTACGGGGCGCCATCCCGACATATTATGTTTTTCCATATGAAGTCATGTACCTTCAATACTCATACAACGTAGATCGTTAACGACTTTGTATAGTTTTTGCATTGTATCGAGCTGGGAGTCTATGGTAGTTTAGACATGAAACATGTTTGGCCTTGATCGCCGTATAGGATTCCGCTTCTACCCATTTGGTGAACTAATCTATCATTACCAGCAGGAACTTGTGTTTGTTTTTTGCAATCAGGAAAGGTCTTAATACGTCCATTCCCCACTTCATGAATGGATAGGGGTTTGCCAAAGCGTTTAGCGGTTTGGTGGGTGCATGATTCGTAGGTATGTGTCGTTGGCACATCTCGCATCGTTTGGTGAATTCCTGGCTGTCGTGTAGCATCATCGGCTAGTATTGTCTGTGCTTCTTTATTCTTAAATATAGGTATCATCCGCTAGAATGACTCCCGCCAGCTCTTTTATGCAGCTCGGCGAGGACTTGCTGCACATCGTCTCCGTTGATGCACCATAGCAGGATTCCAGAAGCGGATCGTTTGTACAGTTGTCCATCTATGATGGTGTACCTTGCGGCTTTGACTCGAAGTCTCCGTGCTGCTCATTTGTCTTATGGTTCTTTTCTTGTAAAGATATAATTTGCTATCTCAGTGCGCCAGTCGGGTTTGCCGTTCTCACTTTGTTCCTGATCAAAAGAGATAAGTTCGTCGATGGCGTTAGCCATCATGTTAGTGATGCTTGGTGAGGTTATGTACTCCATAGGGATAGTTCGCTTCAACTCGAGTTCGTTGGTGGATGCCATGTTTGCCAATGAGTCGGCGAGCTGATTCTCATTTCTCAGAATTTTGGTGAGCTCGAAGCTGTTGAACTTGCCTGCTTTTTCCTGAACCATTTGGTGGTACTGCAGCATCCGATCATTTTTTGCGGCGTACTCACCGCTGAATTGACTGGTAACAAGTTGAGAGTCGCAGAAGGCATGTATTCGCATGGTGCTGAGGTTCTTGGCGAGTCGCAATCCAGCTAGCAGTGCCTCGTATTCTGCTTCATTTTTGGATGCTTCAAATTTGAACCTGAAAGCTTGCTCGAGTACCTCTTCAGTAGGTGATTCGAGTCGGACACCTGCACCTGACCCTTGCTTCTGCCTTGTGCCATCGACATAAAGGTTCCATGTTTCCCGTGGAGGTGTAATATCTGCTTCAGGTAGGATCTCGGCTATGGAATCTGCAAGGACTTGGGACTTGGAACATGTACAATTTCGATACTCCATGTCGTATTCGCTGAGCTTGACTGCCCACTTGGTTAACCTGCCAGGTTGGTTTGGGCTATGGAGTATAGTTCGAGGCGGCTGGTTAGTGAGTACGACGATATTGTATGACTGGAAGTAGGTCGTAGTTTTCAGGATGCAAATACTACTGCCAGAGCTATCTTCTTAACAGCCGGATATCACGTCGTTTAGCGACTTGCTGACGTAGAAGATTGGTTTTTGTTCCCCTTGATATTATTTCACGAGGACGCCACTGACGGCTACCTCAAAGACTGCGACATATAAGTAGAGGATTTCGCCGTCTTCTGGTTTGGCAAGCACAGGGGGGGGTGTTGGAAAGTATGATTTGAGCTCGTCGAATGAGTCCTGACATTTTTGATCCCATTCAAAGCACTTGTTTCCTTTGAGGATCTGGTAAAAGGGTAAACTCTTGTCAGTAGATTGGGAGATGAATCGGTTTAGCGCGGTGATGCGGCATGTAAGCATCTGTACTTCTTTCTTCATTCTTGGTGCTGGTAGGTTGAGGATGGCTCCTATCTGCTTGGGGTTTGCTTCGATCCCTCTCTTAGTTATGATGTACCCCAAAAATTCGCCTGATGTAACTCCGAAGGTACACTAATCTGGATTAAGTTTCATTTCGTAGAGGTTGAGCGTTTTGAAACATTTCTCCAGGTGTTGCACGTGGTCCTCAGCCTCGGCGGACTTAACCAGCATGTCGTCGATGTAAACTTCCATGGACTTGTCGATCTCGTTAACGAACATTTTGTTCACTAGACGTTGGTAGGTGGCTCCTGCGTTTTTGAGCCTGAAGGGCATTACCTTGTAGCAGTATGTTCCCCTGTCCATGATGAGTGCCGTATTTTCCCGATCTGCATGATGCATCATAATCTGGTTATATCCTGAAAAGGCATCCATAAACGATAGGAGCTTGTTGCCTGCGTTGGCTTGTACAAGCCTGTCTATATGAGGTAAGGGAAAGCTGTCTTTGGGGCACGCCTTGTTGAGATCGGTGAAATCGACGCATACACGCCATTTGCCATTCTTCTTTTTGACGACGACTAGGTTAGCCAACCATTTTGGGTATATGACCTTGGCGATTGAGCCGGCTTTCAGGAGTTTTTCTACTCGTTGTTGACTACTTGAGAGCGTTCCATTCGTAGTTTATGACACTTTAACTTTATTGGCTTGTAGGTCGGGTCGACGTTTAGCTCGTGACAAATGATGGAAGGGTCAATTCCCTTCATGTCATCCATGGTCCAGGAGAAAGTGCTGGCGTTCTTCCTTTGTAACGAGATTTATTTAGCTTTGATGTTTTCGGCCAGCTCCTTCTCGATTCCTGTAGTACAGTTTGGGTGCTCGGCGTGAATACTGACTTGTTCGACTTTGTCTAATTCTGGTGTAGAATTATAGGTCGGCTGAGAGCTTACGGTTTTCTCTGATACCTGCAAGGTTCGCATACGGTGTTCTGTTCAAAAACAGGTCCGAGCTACGCGCTGATTTTCCCTAATCGTCCACGTCCCCCTGCTTGTTGGGAATTTAATGCACTGGTGGTAGGTCGATACTGCTGCCTTCATGGAATAGAGCCATGGTGTACCTAAGATTACATTGAACGCTGAATTTTGTTCCATCACGACAAATTTGACTATTTGGGTGGAACCCCCGGCCTGAACGGGCAACTTGATCGTTCCAGTGGAAGAGACGGTTTCGCCACTGAAACTTGTGAGTGTTTTCTTTCCGTCTTTGATTAGGTTGGCGCTGATTCCCATGTTGTCTAGCATTTCTTTAAAAATGATATGCACCGAACTTCCTGTATCGACTAGTATTCTAGCTACCTCCAGATTTGCGATGACCAGCTTGATAACTAGGAAGTCGTTGTGGGGTTGACTCAATCCTTTTAGGTCGGCATCCCCGAACTCAAGTGGTTGGGAGGTCGGCGCAATGTCTATTTGTTCCTTTTGTGCGGTAACAGCTCGTCATTCAGAGTTTTGGATAGATCTTACCGAATCATTGCAGGAAGTTAAACCACCATGATCACGTTGACTCGTATTCTTGTTAGTGATCCTTCTGTAGCTCGATCATCTGGGCTACGATCTCGAGTTCGAGTGGGGGATGTCATATCGTAGATATTTTTTGAGCTCTTTTCCCAAACTATGTTGACGTGGTGGGCTTTATCCTTTGTGGCTGAACTATGCCACGAGTTCCCGCTTCGTCTTTATCGTTATACCTACTTTTGTTGGTATTAATTTCGCCGTCCAGAAATTTCTTTAACAGAATAGCCTGTAAGTGACGACAGTCTGCGGTTTTGTGCTTGCTTCGTTTGTGGAAATCACAATATGCCTCCGGGTCGTCTTTAGAAGGTGGAGGTTGGTCTGTGGTTTTCCCACTTTCGGTGATCGCGTAGGTAGCGCGAACTCGTTTGTCTCTTGAATAGTGATGCCTAGGTTCCTGAGGAATCTCGTCCCTATCTCGGATTAGTTTCATGACGTGATGTTTTTTAGACATTACAACATGCTCTTCCTCTATTTCGATGAACTTGTTGGCTCTATGGAGTGCGTCTTCTAGTGTTTGTGGTGGATTGATGAGTAACTCATCCTTAAACCTTGAATTAAACCAAAGGGCTTCCCGTAGAGCGGCGATTGCTCCTTCATCATTAATTACTATCCGAGCTACAACTCTCTTGAACCTATC
Organism: Iberis pinnata; assembly: GCA_900406425.1. Classification (NCBI taxonomy): domain Eukaryota; kingdom Viridiplantae; phylum Streptophyta; class Magnoliopsida; order Brassicales; family Brassicaceae; genus Iberis; species Iberis pinnata. The sequence goes on along the minus strand of OVBE01002270.1, from coordinate 24,533 downwards.
AATGAAGTCCTTTAATGATTCACCCTCCTGATGAGATAGCGTCCATAGGTCGGCTGTCGAAGCTTTTTTCGCGATGTACATTCAGTAGTGCTTAATGAACACTGTTGAAAGTTCCTGGAAGCTGTTGATGGTTCCAGGTTCTAAACGGGAGAACCAATCCAACCCTGATCCTGATAAATTTTCAACAAAGAGTTGGCACAAACCTGCATCTCGTTCTTCTGCGGAGAAATGAGCTCGTGCCATGGTGATGGTGAAAGTCATTAGGTACTAGACCGGATCACTCTTACCATCATACTTGATCTTGGCAGAATGCCGAACTGCAACATCGGTGACCCTCCTAGAGAATGACGTCCTTTGTGTCTCTTCTATGGAACGAAGAATTTCGCGAGCCGAGCTGGTGGCTTGGTGTACCTGCGAGCTCATTAATTTTAATTGTTCACGAATGTTTTGGAGTTCGACATCCTTAGTTGTGCTTCTGAATCTTGTTGTGTTAACGTAGTCAGGTCGGCCTCGATGTCCAACTGCCGTTTTGGGTGTCTGTTGGGATGCTCCATATAAAGAACGGTTCACGGTGCGCGCATCCCTTTCTTCTGTGGAGGCGGTGATATCTTCTAAATACGCCTTAGGTTGTGTGATTCCGTTATGAGTTTAGCGGTTTCTGCCTTCTGCTCGTTCATCTGATTCAATATGTCATGCATGGTGATCTCGGAGATCTCGTCTTCGTGATCTGATCCCGCTATGTCGATTTGATCGTTTCTGTTTCCCGCATCAGCGGTGGTGCTGGTGGATCCGTCTGGTGCTTTTTTGATTAATTATGTGGTCATTGCTCTGGTTGCTTTTACCCTGTAAAAGTGATTGTAAGATCGTCCAGCTATATGTCCCCACAGACGACGCCAACTGTTGAATCAAGACTTAACAAATAGATTAAATCTTTGATCTTGTGGGTTAAAGCTAAGATGATCTCAAGAAGAATTCCATATATCTTTTTTAGAGGAATTACATGTGTATTTATACTAAGAATATGTGCTTAAAACCCTAATTACATGTTTTGACCTAATGGGCTTCGAGCTGGAAGGTCCAGCTCGTCAGATCGGCCCAATTTAACTTCAGGTCTTCTAGGTCGCCTTGGGTTCTACAGGTCGTCGCCCACCTGGGACTTCAGCTGAAATAAGTTTTTGAGAATATGCTAAACCTGGTATCAACATGTATCTAAAAATGAGTATCTCAAATGTAAATACTGGTTTTTATTATTATTTAATATTTTGAGATACCACTTAGAAATTGTTTTTAAAATTAACTCCAATGGTGGTATCTAAAAAACGAATATCTCAAATACATCTCTCAACCAACTCAAAACCAAAACTCTCAAAACCAAATCAAAACAAAAACCAAAATTCTCAAAACCAATACCACAACTTAAGTTTACAAAATGCAAAAAACTTTTGATCCATAAATGAGATGCAACTCAATCAAACTCTCAAAAATGCAAACCAAAACCAATTTAAGTTTACAAAATTACCTCTCATCTTTTTTTTTTTTTTCACTTGTGACTTGACTCTTTTCCACTCATTGACATTTGCAAGGCTGTAAACATATATATAAGGGTACATCTTTCATCAAATCACTCAAAGGAACAAATACATGTGTTATGTGAGGTACAATAGCCAAGAAATCAATGTTGGGTGTTACCTACAAATTTCCATTTGTTAAAAGAATCAGTACACGAGATAACTTTGCATATATGAAGTTAGTGAAACATACATCTATGCCTCAAAGAACACTTGAATTAACAAAAGCACCATAGATTGCATTAAATACAAACAAAATCATAACAAACACATTCCACATTATGAAGAAAAAATAATAGTAAAAGCAAGACCTCGATTGTTGCAGCTCCTACAATCGATTCCTCGTTCTTCTTTGATATCATCAATGTATAACCAATTGAAGCTGCAAATTTTTAACGAAAACCAAAAATTAACCAATCAAATTTATTCACTAAAGAGCTAAAAATAACCAATAAAGGCTCACCGAGATAACAAAAGATCAAGAAAACAATTATATGCAATAGATTCTCTCTATCATATGCTTTCGTTTCAAAGATTTTAAAATAACAGATAAAATCATTTTAATGCTCATTTTGAAAAAAAGTGTTCTTCCCTAAACCATTCTTCCCCATCATTGTGTGAACCTATGAGTTCAATAGCAACCACAAAACAATAACCTATGATAATCGATCAAAATTCCACAAGAGAAGCAATAATTTATCAATCAGCAGAGACAATAATCAGAAACGTCGAAACTTTCAAGGTCAATGTCTACTTAACTCATTACTTTGTTAGATGATGAAACAATTTGAATCCGTCGGGACGAATTGAGCAATAGAGTAAGTGAAGTGTTACGGAGCTAATCCATGGAGATAGAAAATACGACGGAAAACGACGAAGTTATCTGGTGAATGTAGAATGCGCAAAATCTAATTTCATCAATGTACAATATAATTTCCTCCATTCTCCACAATTACGAAGCAGAGAGACATAGATTGATTATCGCTATCGGCAACATCATCCCTGAAAATATAAAGTTTTTTACGAGAAAAAGAAAAAAAATTAATTTTTTGTTCTCCACCAATAGGAACAAGTCACGCTAGAATTCTCAAGGATTTCTAAAATTCTTTATTTAAGAACCGATTCTACAAAATGAAATCATTATTTATTTATCTTTTGGACTTTAAAGTCTTAGAGCATCATTATCGCTGGGGTAGCAGCGATTCTTTACAAAAAAATAATAATAAACAATTGTAGAGAGAGGGAACCGGTTCTTTATAAAGAGGTATCAAAAGAGATTGGGTACGCCACGTGGCGTGATGCCATTGGTTCCCCCTTTTTTTTTTTCTTTTTGAACCCTTGAGCTGTTTTTTTTTTTTTTTTTTTTACAATTTTTTAAAGGTTTGTTTTTTGGGTATTCGGTTCGGTTCCGGTTCTACGGATCATAAATTCGAATACCCAATCAATATTTTTCTAATATTTGATTCGGTTCATGTTCGGTTCTTGTCGGTTCCGGGTCGATTCGATTATAATTACCCGGTTCTACGTTGACTTCATGTATTTCAAAACCGAAATATAAAAAGAAATACCCAAAATTTATGTTCAAATAATACATTAATCACTATTTTCTATTTGTAATTCTATGTCAAATATGCATTTTATGTAATGTTTATTTAAAAATTTATGTAATTTGGCATTCTTTTGTTAATATGATTTTATTATATGTTTAAAAATTAAAAAAAAAATGTATTTTATTTTAAAAATTATAAATACAAAAATAATATTATTTCATTTTAAATATCTACCACTAGATTCTACCAATAATCTCCTAAAACAACTTAAGTTTCTTAATTTTTCTCTAAACTATGATTAATTAATATAATAATATTTAAAAATCTTTTTTTGGTTCTACCATTAATGTTGCTCTTAGATATTTTTGGAAAATACTTTTCACATCTTCCATCTTCCAGTGGAGATGGTCTCAAAATCAATCTTATTGTTGGAGAGTTGGTATGTTACTTGACCCAAACCTAAATCCCGAGTTTCTTAAATTTGCAGCAAACCGCGTTTTTGAGAAGACAATCGTCTGACTGACGTCCCACACGAATCTGATGGTCCACCAGAATTACCCACTGTGACTAAAAACTGATGAATGTCACAAAACAAAAAATATGAAATAATTAAATGAACCGTTTTCTTTGACCGCCAGAGAAGAAGAAGAAGAAGATAACACGAGTCTTGATTGAAGAAAACCAGTCTTTCTTTCGCTGATCGATTTCTCAATACCCTTCCCCTTAGGTTTCTTTTTCTTTTTTGTTATAAAAGTCGGATCAATTCTCGTTCTGGTAGCTTTGAACATCACAAGATCGCTGGTAGGAATTGAATTTTGTTTTCGTTTTCAATTTGGGTGAATTGAATGAGAATGGTATTAGAAGCGGGGTTACTGTAGATTTGTGCAATTGAATTGCAAATTAACCTTTTTCGTTACTGGATTTCAAAGATTAGTGTCAATATTGATGGGTTTTTGGCTTTAAATCCTAGTAGAGCTGATCGGAGATAATTCGTTTGTGTTGCTTCTTAGGTTGTGTGTAGTGTATAGCATTGAATCCAAATACAATGAATGAAAACAATAGGAATCCAAGTGGAAGAGCATGGGGCAGTACAAGTGCAAGCTCAAACTCAAGCTTTAGTAGCAGTGTGGCTGATACAGATGATGATCAAACCATTGCACGTATATTAGCAGAAGATGAGAGCTTAAGAAGAGAGGGCAAGCTTGGCAAGAGATTGTCTCATTTGGATTCTATCCCTGTATGATATAACCTTCTTCTGTTTATTCTTTCTGTTAGTATCTATTGGTACCTTTTGGTTTCGATCATGTGGAATTTCTTATCTGCAGCACACTCCTCGGGTGAACAGGCAAATACCCGATATAAATGATGCAACATTAGACCATGAACTGCTCTCTGGGAGGTTCTTACCTTCTTATCAACTTACCTTTCATATCCACTAGATTATTCATTTGTCAAATGCCTTAGATGGCAGAGTAATTGGCTTGAATCTCTATGGATCTAGAACCTCAGGTCTTTTGTAACTTTCTGTCTGGATTGTTTTGATGGTGTCTCGTTTTTTGTTTAGGTTGGCCACATATGGGTTATCTGAATTGCAAATGGAGGGAGATGGCAATTGCCAGGTACGCCGAAAGGAACATCCATATAGACCTTTCCAACAAAAAAACGTATTTGTTTGATGTACCATATTTATTACTTATATGTACCAGTTCCGAGCTCTAGCAGACCAACTTTTCCGCAACCCAGATTACCATAAACATGTAAGGAAGCATATTGTAAAGCAGGTAGGTACACTCTGGTTACCATATTGCAACTCTGTTTCTTGCTCACAAACTTATAGATCTGTTCTAGGAAGATTTTCCCAAATTTAGTCATTGTCTTCATGGATTAACGTTTAGTTGTATCTAGTGGCTTGATTCATAGACTCTTAATTTCCCCAGAAAGACCCCTCAAGCGTTAGCAGTTAGCTCATTTCTTGAACTTCCCAACAAACACCAATTACTCTTATGGGCTTGGTTTGTCTTAAACTTTTTGGTCACATACTACTTCCATTTTTCAGTTGAAACAGCATCGCAAGTTATACGAAGAATATGTGCCAATGAAATACAGGCACTACACCAGTAAGATGAAAAAGTGAGAGATCGTTGTTTTGTTTTTTGTGTCAGCAAACTGAAAAATATTATTCTCCGAATTGTTCTTTATGCTAATAAATTTTGGGTGCAACTAGACCAGGTGAATGGGGAGATCACGTTACTCTTCAAGCTGCTGCAGATCGTGTAAGTGTCTAAAAAGAAATGTCATGTTTTGAGTCAATATATAACTACACCTCAAAGATTAGACCTTATCTGTTCAGTAACTGCATCATAAGGAATTATCACAAAATCGCTCACATTTTGTTATCTTTTACTTAGTTTGAAGCCAAGATCTGCTTAGTGACATCCTTCCGGGAACAATCCTACATAGAGATACTTCCTCATAACAAGAACCCTCTTAGAGGTACAAAGCCTGTCTCTCTCTTTCTGTCTTTACCCTCTCTTAGCCGTCTTAAAATCCTTTTGATGTTCTGCAGAGGCATGGCTTAGCTTCTGGAGTGAAGTACATTATAATTCACTATACTCTAGTGGAGGTAAAACTCTGTTAATTTCATCATCTTCATTACTAATTATCTCTGACATATTGAACTCTTCCAGATGTTCCCACAAGAATACCCAGAAAGAAGCATTGGCTATTTTCGTGATTGGATCCCTATATGTATGTATACTATAACTACCTTCCTCACATTGTGTGTTTACTTCACTTTGTTATATCATTGGTTCTCTCTCAACACTGATTTATTATATACTTATTTGTACAATACTCTATATTAACTTTATTTTCCTCCTAACTTTACTTGCAGATTCTGTATTATAAAGAACATAGTAAACAATTTCATCATCTATGTGATGGTAAATATATAGAGGCTTTAAAATTCATAGTAAAGATCATTTTGAACCGACCGGATGAAATACATAATACATTCACATTTCGTACATAGAGATCAAAATGATCCGGTTTTATACAGAATCAAGTGGTACCGCAACATCTTGATTTAAAACTAGAAAGAAAAAAAAACTCGAAATCATCGTCGAGTATTCGGAAAAAAAAAGTCTTTTGTTTTGTTTTGTGTTGGTAGATAATTAAGTTAATTATGGGAAGAGGAAGAGGAGGTGGAGGTGTAAGTGTAAGTGTAATATTGAGATTTGGTTCTCTTAGTCTTCCTCTTCTCCAAAAAACTCTTCACCGATCTCTTCACTGAAGATCCTAACGGTGATTCCAATATCACCGGAGCTAACTCTAACGCCGTTACTTCACGCTCCTTGTTCGCCATCTCTATTATTGCCCTTACCTTCATTATATTATTAAATCACTCATCACGACTAGAAAGATAAACTCAAACAAGTACACAAGCAAATAGCTAGATATTACAGTACCTGTATCTCTTCGAGGTCGTACTCGTGTAATCTCGCATTAGAGAATGCATTCATCTTCTTAGAACTTATGGCTGGAGACTGCTCATTAACCCTATCAATTTCATTTTTTTTAAGAAAACAAATTAAGTAAAGAGGTTTCAATTTGAAAGTGGGACTGGATATGAATAAGAAAACTCACATAGAATCTTGGCTGCAAGAATGAAGGGAAGAGGTCATTGGAGATAGGCAGAGATCTAAGCTACAACTCTCCATGGACCTTTCTGCGTAAAGATGCTTACTTTGGTCAATTTATGGAAGTCAAGATGCATGCAAATTATAATTATTAAGAACGTGCTTTAAACGTTTTTTCCTAGCAAAAAAATAAATATCTGCAAATTAGGTCACGTGCTCCATGTTTTCAATACGAGCGAAATGTTTTCTTAAAAGATAAAATGGAAGGTTTTCTGTAAATTCGTTACGTTTGGTAATAAGGCTGAAGCCTCAAGGCATATATGTTAGTTAAGCGTCTGACGAAGTATCTTGAGTATATGTGAATGTAACAAATTGTAATTTTGATTTTTTTGTGTTTGTGTTTATTATTTATCAACATATGTATGTACCAAATTCATTAAGACCTATATTATCAAGATTTATTTTTGATAAAACTTATATATATATTTATAGAATTTGGTTCGAGATAAACAATATATGCAAACAATTATTTTAGAATGTGGGGGTGAATAGATTTACACATAAATTTATTGCAAAATGTAAATTAGAGAGAAATAGGAATAACTGAAAGCAAAGTTAGATTAAGATTAAAGCAAAAGGTAGGCAGAGAGAAGTTGATATTAGTGGAGGAATTAATACACGTGAAGCATGTTTTACAAGTTGTTCACGACTCACACCACACAAGTCACGTGTTCCTCTTTTCCTTCATTTTCTTGTTATAAAATGTATTAAAATAATAATAATAAAGACATGAATAAATTATGAACATGGAAGTAGACACAGACACAACGGAATTTAATGCTACTTTTATCGACATAAGTAACAAAAAAGATGTGCTAGTGTTTTCATTTCCGGTTTCTTCCTTAGCCGCCTGGGTTTTCTTATTCATTTCGGGTTTCAAATCACTTTGTTTTATGATATTTACAGGTTTTTATTCATTTGATGTCTGTAAAAGGTTTCTAGAGTTCATCGTCCGTTTGGTTTTTGTTGACACCAGATATGTAATCCAATATAAATTTATTTAGACTACGCTCTATTAAACACGTTATATTGATATGAGTAGGGATGTTAAAATGGGCCAACCCGGTCCATTTAGGCCTGACCCGTTTGTAACCCAACCCGTTTATAGTTGGTCCGTTCTGGCCCATTTAAAGAATAACCCGTTTACAGTTTGTTTGTAGATTGGTCCGCGGGCTATATTGAGCCCGTCGGACCCGTTTAATTTTTTTTTAACTGATTTTTTCAAAAAACAATTTTAGTATATGAATAATTTTTTATAATCTAAATTTAACACTAATTATTTGTTGTTTTAAATTTTATAACCAACTTGTATAATGAACTCTAGTTAAAAAAAAATGTAGAAATGAATTTTTAACTCCTTGATGAATAATGCAAATTTGACTTAATCAAAATACAAAACATTAACTTGTTTATGGTTCATCTTCACCAATACGTTAGAGAATAATGCAAAGACTTAAGCAAAATACAAAATATTAGTTTAGTTCAACATTTATGTTAAATTGTAAATCTAAGCATGATAATTTAATTGTAGATTGAACAAAATACAAAATATTAGTTTAGTTCAACATTTAGGTTTTTTCAAACAAATAAACTAAAAATGACATATTCGAATTTCATGATGTTGAACCTCTTACTCCTGAACTACTCGCCATCTTTCTAGTATCTTTACTTCCAGTTATGTCGTTATCTTGAACATCTTCTATGTACCCATAATTTAAAAATGAATTAATTTTAAAAAATCAAGTAACATAGAATGAGATTTGTAGTTTTGCCTTCATAATTCGGAAAACCACGCAACCAATTGCGGGTGCAAAGTAAAGCCTGAACATTCTCCGGATGTAAACGGTTTCTATATGGAGTTAACACCCGAGATCCAATGCTAAATGACGACTCTAGTGCGACAGTTGTGATAGAAATGCTGAGTACATCCTGTGCCAGCGAAGCTAAATCCCCAAACCGATGTTGGTTGTCTCTCCAAAATTCTAAAACATCTAAATTTGGAAATGATGCTCTCTCTATTCTCGGTTCCTCCAAATAGATATCTAGAAGTGTCTTTGCATTGTCCACACCAGCATCAATACTTCTTTCTAATTCGAAAAGATCATGCATTTTATTTACAATTTTGAGTAATCTCATAAAGAAGAAAATTAAATTCTATCACTAGCAGTTACAAATCTCCAAAATTTTGAGCAATTTAGACAAATACTTACATTGTTATAATCGTCTTCAAGTGGAAATTCAGTATCCCGTTCATGTGCAGTTTGACTACTGGAAACCCTTGAACTTGAACTTGTATGAGATCTAGAATGATAATCTTCGTAAAGTGAAGTCAAGTTCTTTTTAATTTCTTCCACTTCCTCTTTGGAAGTAAATGGATCCACAAATTCAAAAGATTTTTCAAGCATCTTCAACTTCAGCCTTGGATCTAAAACAACTCCCACAGCAAAAATCATACTATACTCTTTCCAATACTTATCAAACTTTTGCACCATCTACTCAGCCATTTTTTTCAAAGCATCATCATCACATACAACAAATTTTTTTAATAGCAATTGAATCCGCCATACATGTGTAAAGTACACGTTAGCTGTTGGGTATTTTGAACCGGAGAAATGAGTAGTGATAACACTAAACGGCTTTATAAATTCACAAATTTTTTTCTCCACGGTTCCACTCATCCTCAGAAGGGAGTGTCTTATAGTTTGTGTCGAACGATGCCATGCTAACGAACGCTTTCCTAACTTCAATGCTCTAACAAGCATTTCATAGGTAGAATTCCATCGAGTAGGAACATCGAGCGATAAACCAACTCCACTATCAATTCCTACACGCTCTACACATGCAGCAAAAGATTCCTTCCTCGACGGAGATGCTTTCACAAATCTAAAACTCTCTCGAATGTTATGAAAAACATCTTTTGCCAGCTCTAAACCGTCTTTGACAATTAGCTTCAAAATGTGAGCACAACATCTCACATGCATAAACTTGCCATCACACAACAAGCTACTTCCACTTATCATTTGAAGTTTCCCTTTAAGTCTCCTCTGCATACTATCGTTGTTAGTGGCATTGTCCAACGTAATAGAAAACACTTTTTTTCCTAAACCCCATTCTCTCAAACACTCAAAAATCTTCTTAGCAATTTTTTCACCGGTATGTGGAGAGTTCAACTCACAAAAAGCTAAAATCTTGTTGTTTAAGCACCAATTATCATCAATGAAGTGAGCAGTTAAAAAAATATAACCTGTAACAGTGGCACGAGCTAGCTACAAATTTGTAGTAAATCATACTCGACCTCGATGCTTTGAGAATAGCTCTTTCAACTTTTCTTTCTCTTTTTCATATCTCTTGAACACAACAGCTCCAGCAGTTTGCCTACACATGGGTTGGCAATCTGGATTGAGTCAAAGTGTATGACTTAACCTGACTTAACCTAACTCGACCCGACGATGTCGACATAAGTGAAAATAAATTTGCTCGAGGTGGGTTTCAGGCAAAGTGTCTCTATCCATGAGCAAGATCGAGTTAGGATTTATGCCCACAAAGGTATGAGTTGCGCTAGACGTGTTCATAGATTACAAATATGCATATAACTCATGTATGAAACATCATAAATAAACTTATGTCTTTAAAAATATAATAGAAAAAATAAAAAATAATTTAATATTTAAAATAATTATTTATATATTAAAATAAAAAACTTATAGTAATACCAGGGTCATTATCTTCACACAATTCAAGCTTCGACCCACTTTCAGCATATACAATACCAATATCGATTCTGAGAAACCAACGGATGTGCAGATTATTTATCCAAATTTGCACTTAATTATGTCAATGAGTCAGAGATTAGACACTCTTGCCCGTTTTTGTTACTTTTACTTGTAAACAATGACATTCAATTGTATATAAAATTGTCGTTAAAAAAATGTAATACCAGGATCATAAAAAAAAACTTATGGTAGTAATTCTTATATATATATATATATATAATTTTAAATTAGTATTTAATATTAATTATTTCTCCTATTTACTAATAACTTATAATTTTATAATTTGATATTATAATAAAACCTTATGATATAGATGTATACATACTACATCTATATCATAAGGTTTTATATATAGATGTAGTTGGTTTGTTGACGTTTTTAAATCTGCTCGTCCGTCACCCGCTCGCCTCCGCCTGCTTTGGTTGTCGGCCGATTTGCTCACGGTGGACTCCTTTTGGGGCTTCGTCTTTGAGCGTCTCTGGTGCGTCTTTTTCGTGCAAGGTGATTGGGTGTTCGAAGTCGGGCGAGTTTTGGTTCATTTTCGCCACTGTTTCTTCTGACCGAGACTAGCTCAAGCCGCTGGTGCAGGTTCACGGTTCTTTTTTCCTTTCCCCCTCAGAATTGGAGTTAGCGCCTACTGTTGGGTTGGTTCTGTGGCTCTCGGTTTTGGTAGTGGTGGGTAGAACCTCCTGCTCTACGGTTCATCCGGGGTTGAGGTGAACCGTTGTTCTTGTTTTACTGGTCTTGGTTTGCGTCATTGGTCAAGGAATCCGTTTGTTATTCTCGCTTAGGTTCTAGTGCTTCTGGATTTGTATTTTTTTCTCCTGGTTCTTGGCCAGTCGTGTCAGTTGGTTTTGGCGGAAGCGTTCTGTTTTTGTTAGTCCTGTGGCTGTTCAAATCGGGCTCCTTGTCTCTACGTGGTGATTTGACTAAGGTCGAGTCTTGTTCGGTTTGCTTCATGGCGTTTGGAGTCTATTGACTATGCCTTGTCCGAAAGTTTTCGGTGTATTCTGGTGGCGCATCGAGTTTCGTCTTACCGGCTAAGCTGTCACGTTTTCATTCGTGAGGTATATTTCATTCTGCTATAGGAGGAGTTTCAAGCGTCTTTCGATATTACGACATTTTCTTAGGAGTTCCAGTCTTTTCAGTTTGCTCATGGGCCTTCGTTGTCGCTAAGACATATTTATCTTGGTTTGTTTCTCGGATTTGGTGGAGCTTGCTTGGGGTTAGAAGTATAAGATTTCTCTAGTACTTGACTGCCTCTTTTATCCAATGTTTTCGAAGATAGTAACATTGCCTGCCGACTTTTATGTTGTTTTGGGCTTGTTTGTTGTATTTTAGTTTCGCCTGTTTGACCGACTTTGAGCGGTTTGTAATTCGATTTACTCTTAATCCACCAGATGAAATCAAAAAGTAAAAAAAATGTGGTATATATATACACACTTTAGAACAAATATATTATATTGTTTTCGAGAAGAGTATGAAAGACAGTTTTAAATAAAGTTGTAGTGGCAAAATGTATCAAATTTAAGTCAATTCACTATTGGAGCATTTGATTTGTTGTATGTTTAAATTATGATCTACACAATCGAAGACGTTTATATTATCAAAAGTGGTTTTAAGGCACAAAATATAGATTTGATGCATCCGAACCAGAGTCGATTTTAGTTGACAGAGTAGGGAAATAATTGATTGTGAGCCCAACCTGCATATACTGATCTTCGCTTTGGCAGAGATTTGTTATCCAGATCGGAGACTGAAGGAATGAGCAGGCATGATCGCGGTTCAAGTTTTGGTGGTTATGGTAGCCAGAGCCTGTCATTGTAAAATGTTATTTATGCAGCCTCCAAAGATGAACTCCACACCATACCGCAAACAGCAAATTTACAGCTGCAAACTACTGTTTGGTTGGCTTGTGTCCAAACCGAGACAGATAGTAGCCATGGTGGCCAGTCAAGCAACCGTTATGCAGGCAGTTGCATAACAGCAGTTCAGACCGTTATGATGGTGGTTCGTATATTATATTTAAAACCCAAGAACTTACTGATAATACACTAAAATTGTCAAAACATTTAGTGTCTAAAACAAATACTGTCAACAGTTTGATACACATTTTTTCATATGTTCTCCAGATTTGAGCAGTTCCATTCGCAATCCACAAAAGCTTTTTTTTCTTACACAACATAACGATAAGTGACATAACGACCTGCGGTTTCACTTGGACGTATGATCTTCACTACTTGCCCACGTTTTAGTCCAAAGTATCTTGCGATTGGATCAGTCACTTGGATCCTTGGAAGCTAACAAATACCAACAAGTTTCCATCTTTTAGTTACACAAGAACAATCCTTATATATAGTAAAGAAATTACTAACCTGTGTCTCCTTCACTGTGTATCTCTCCAATAAAGTTTTCTTCTCTTCCGTGGTGAGAATTTGATGCTCAGGAACAAGAACATGTTCTTTGATGTTCACAAGCATTTCTGCCTCTTGGAAAACTTCCAAATGAAATTTTGAAGAGATCTCACTTATGCAAGTTCGAGCAAAAGGAGTCAAGTTTTGTTGCACAACCAAGATTGCTCTGTAAACATTTTCTGATTTCATCCGGTTTGTGTACATCTTCATCGTTTTAACTCCAACTTTCGCCTCATCGGGGAAGAATATATAGAGCTACAACAGCAAAACAGGAGCATGAATCAGAGACAAACAAGTCAGCAATCTTGCTCTATGGTTTGACAAATCAGCACTTCTTCTATTCAAATGGCAAGAAACAAATGTATATACAAAGTAAGAGCACATCTAATTCTCATAGTCAAACAAACTTAAATCTTCCATGACTTTACCTGATCGTTGTTATCATTTCTCTTAGCTTTAAGAGTGACAAGATCCTCCCTTTTCATGTTGTCTCCATATTTCCTAATAAATTGTCCTTTGGTCATATTAATTTCAGAATCGGCGATAAAGTAGCCACGGTCTTTGAGCATCTGCATCAACGTCTTCTGGATTCTGTAGAGTCGTTTGATTTCATCTTCTGATAGAGTCATCGTTAAATCTGCAGATACACATATCAACCATAATCACGACCTACACATATATCTGCACGAGGTTCTCGAATTGTTCTAGGTTATATGTTCAAATTGAAGGAATTTGAGTTTATCAATCTCTTTACTTTAAGATCTATACATCTCTAAGTCATCGTAAACAAAAAAAAAAGCTTACCTTCACAAACAAAATCTTTTCCGATGTGAGGAAGGTCGAAGAAGCAATTGAATAGAGAGTGAGAATGAAGAAGACGCGGCTTCAAGCTTTCCTTTTACCTCCCGAGTCCTAAACCCTTCCCCAATTTTGTAAAGGTTTTTAGCATACCAATCCTCTATCTCTGTCAAATTTCCGTTTTTATTCCAAAACTTTCTTTTGGACATTTAAAATCCATTAAGGTGGACAATTTTTGCACGTTATGATTAGGATAATCCGATTCGCCAACTTGACCTAAATTTTGTACCTTCTTACTAAATTCCTTATTCTCAATTTTGATATTGATTGACCTATTTCTTTTTCGGAAGTATCAGATAACACCAAATGAATTTAAACTTAAGGTTTTGTTCTTTCTCCCTAATATGGAAGTTCGAATTCTATTTCTCCATAATTTGAAAGTTTGAAACTTATTTACCCATAGTTTTCAGTTTCATTGATTTACCCGCCGAACTCGAGATAGAGAAGACAGTAAACCGAGATTTTGAATCGAAAGTAAACCCAGAATCTGACCCATTAACCCGCGGACAAAGTTTAGAACATGAAACAAAAAAAAAAATTCCCAAATCGAAAAAAGCTCAATTTTACAAAGAACCTTGATTTTCAATCTTCAGATTTTGCAAATTGATGGTGACAAACACGAGCAACATATCTGAAGGCTCTAGTGGATCAACTAGTGTTCGTCGAAGGGGTAAAGTCTTTGGAGTTCCTCTTCGTTGTTGGTGTGGTGAACAAATCCTGACTAAGACATCAAAATCATAGAATAATCCGAATCGACGATATTTTTGTTGTATTTATGCTATAACAAACAAGGTATGGATTATGGTTTTTTTGTTTTATGTAAATTGAGAGACTTATATTATTTGTTCTTGGTTGTGCTTTTTTGGTTTATGTAATATAAGAGACTGATATTTGGTGTGTCTTTGATTGTGATTAATTGTGTAATTGTAACTTGTTCATGATAATCATGTTTTCAAGTGGGTTGATGAGGCAATGTTGAATGAGATAGAGAAAATGATTTTGAATATGACTAGAATTGAGCATGAGCTTAAAGACTTTACATCCCAAAGTTTAGTGTGTGAGAAAATGGTTTTTGATAAGCTGCAGATTAAGCTAGAAACAAAGATATTTGGGAAGGTTGAAGACATCTTGATTGAAGCCAAGTTAAGTATAATGAAGATGATAATTGTGCTTGTATTTGTTGGATGTTTGATCATGTATTGTTGCTTTAAAGTTTTAGGTTGATATGGTTAATTCAAGTATGATGAAGATGATGATTGTACTTGTATTTGGTTATTTAACTCTATATGTATTTTGATTGAAGCATGTATTCTATCTTTTGAATATGAACCATTTATATGTACTCATTTTTCTTCGCCGAAGTAGATTCAACTCTATATGTACTCATGTACATGAACCGATTCAAAGTCATTGACATAAACACATTGATTGACATAAGTTAGTTCAAAAGAAAATTTAGTTGAAAAGAAACATGGATGAGAACACATGAATTTATAAGTACTAAAACATAGACTAATACCGAAAACTGAGGCTAAAGCTGATAAAAAAGACCCAAAAAAGTCTCAGCACTGACCTAAAATAGTCTAAAATTGACTACATGCTACGTTCTAAATAAAAGGCTTCATCTGCCTTTTACTCCAGGATTCTTCTTCAAGTAAGCATAGATGTGCCTAACATACATTTTATGCTCAATCTTTGGTAACTCAATTTCAACTGCTCTAATCAATTCCTGAAATGAGAAAACCATAGAGTTACAAATCAGAGACTACACATATTCTTATCACATAAAAATCAGAGGGTGCACATAATAATTAGAGATTTAAACTACACAACTTCTTATCACATGAAAATCAAAGAGTGCACACAATAATCAGAGACTTAAACTACAAAAATTGGTATATTAGTTAAAAATCAGAGACTGCGGATAATAATCAGAGACATAAACTACATAGATTAGTATATTAGTTAAAAAGCAGAGACTGCAAATAATAATCAGACAAAGCAGTATATGATTCTTATCACATAAAAATCAGAGACTGCACAAAATAATGAGAGGCTTAAAAATCACCTGAGACTTAAACTACACAGAAAAATCAGAGACATAATAATCAAATAATCATACAAAGCAAACAAAGCAGAAGCAAATAATCAAACAAATCACATAAAAACCAGAGATTTAAACTACCCGAGACTGAAAAATCAGATATTACACATACCTTTTGCCCATCAGAGATTATAATATAGTCTTCCCCATCATTGAGATCAAAGTCCTTCTTGATATTATTCACAAACCAATGCCAATTATTTGTGTTCTCCACTTGAACATATGCCCGTGCTATTGGATAAATAACATTATTTGCATATTTACCTAATGTAACCAAAAGCTGGTTATTCATCTTCGCTCTTAAGAAGCAACCATCAACATCAATTAACTTCCTACAAGTGCTTTTCTATGTTCTTCTCAAGATATCTAAATACACGTAGAACCTATTAAAGACATCTTGACCATCCACATTTGTGTAAGTATCAATATTACTGTCGAATTCTCATTTGAATGCAAAATCACAGCCAGGTAATCCCTAAGTCGTTCAAATTGATCATCATATTCCTTTTCAATCCACAGAAGTGCCTTGTTCCTCACTGCTTGATATTGCGGTCTTGAAACCGTAATCTTCCATCTATCTTTGGTTATCTCTTCAATATTTATTGGCATGAAATAGTTCGGATCGCCACAAATCTTGTCAACAAAGAGTCTAGCAATCACTGGAACCTTAAGCATTTCACATTCTCCATTAGGAACACATGTATGTTCATCTTTAAATCCGTTATCTTGCCATTTATCTGATTTCCCGGCACAGAGCAATATATTCGCCAATTGCAACCATTCCCAACACAAA
Source organism: Iberis pinnata (assembly GCA_900406425.1). Lineage (NCBI taxonomy): Eukaryota > Viridiplantae > Streptophyta > Magnoliopsida > Brassicales > Brassicaceae > Iberis > Iberis pinnata. Next base: position 7,775 of record OVBE01002270.1, on the reverse strand, counting down.
TGTATGAAATTTTGTTCTTATCATACTTGTTTTGCTTCAAATTTCAGCATGTTATAAGTGCATAGTCGAGCACTAATTTCTTGAAAGCTGCACCATTGATGAATATTTAGTTCGAGTATAGTTAGCATCACCACGCTTCACGTTGATGCGTTCTCTCCCCCGAGCTTCTTGTTCAACCTCACTGTCACTATTGGGATAATTATTGTGAGTTATGGGAGGCTCATTCCGAAACTTTCTTAGCGCTTCCTCGATATAAAACTCTTCACTCTCCCCTGCTTCTTCCTCGTCGCACTCCATGGATGGGTATCTCAAAAATGACAACTCAGTAGATGTCATGGCAACACTCGAGAACAATGAATCAATATTTGGATTAGATCAATCGCAGCAAAAATATGTTCTTTGATTTTCTGGGTTCATACGGTTTCTAGGGTTAGATTGTTATGTTGATTTGGGATAATTGGGTTACGTTGTTAATCGGGTCCTAATCTGGTTTAGTTTAGGATTATATTTGGTTAATGACAACCCAAATGGTTGTTAGATAAAAATAAACCGTTTAAACCAATTTGTGTGTGTATTGTGGTTTTTAACTTTCGTTTTAGGAGGTTTTTAGATTTCAAAGATTTAATACATGTGTAACTAGCTATTTAAATTTTATATTAGGTAGAAACATAACCATACCATAAGGTTGGATTCATCAAGTGTTATATGATACTTTCGAGAGAGAAATATGTTGTCAGCCTTTTTATATTTTCTTATCAGGAAAAATCATACACTCGCTTAGAATCTGAAATGATATACATTGTACTTCGCATATCTTGTTTTCACACGTCAAGGGGCACTTTTTCCGCCTCTCATACCTCCAATAATGTAGTTCTATTCTACCATCCTACTCTATACGCCCTTATAATCTCTGATTTACCTGCAATTTTCTCTTCTAATGTCAAGCCTAGCTTTGCGCTCTCTTTGAATATGTTTGGTGTTAAAGCGAAGGAGTTTAACTTTCAATATGGATTCAGGATTGTTAGAGTTTAGAAAGTTGATGGTTTCCCCTACTGTATTTATGATACCTAAGATTAACGAGCAATGAATTGGAGATTATGAGAATATCAGTAGTAGTAGAAATTGTGACGGTCTTGCAATATTTAAGCTTAAACTATTTTTAGAGGTTTTCAAAGTTTGGACATTATGAGCATCAAGAAAATCTTTCCTATTCAAGTATGTGAAGAGATCATTGTAAGTTATATATCTTTCAAGTTATAAAAATATATATATATATTTCATATGCATCTCCTTATATGGTGGGTAATTTTTTTGCAATGAGATGACTAATGAAAGTGGTTTACAACATAAATTTGTACTTGAACGAGCTATGCAAGGTCGAGACATGATCAATCATTCTAGGATAAATAAAGACATTTACTTTTAGGAATTCCACCATGGTAAAAAATGGTTCAAATTAAATTTTACTTTTCTGATTATTTACTGATTTCTTTAGTCTTATATTACATTTGATGGTTGAAAAAAATGTTACAGATGTGGAAAGAATCATTTTAACTATAATTTGATAACGGCGTTAAACACTCATGTAATCATTTAGCCAAGTTAAATTATTTTAAAATTAATTTTATTAAGTCACGACAACCTAAAACTAGGAAAAAGTTATAACCGTCGAGGTACGCTTTGGTAATGAAAGAGACAACGATTAACGCTAAACAGAGAATCCATGAAAACAATCAAAAACCGACATCAGAAAAGGGAAGAACTTCTCCGCCGATGTTTCTTTCTCTCCGCTGGAAACAAAGCTCTGGTTAGCTTTGGGATTTCAGTAAAAGAGAACAACATCTGAAGTTTCTGATTTTAGCACATATTCCCTTCCTAGAGTCACACCCTCATCACCTGAATCTCTCGAAGAAGTGAAACCACCGCATGGGTGCTCACATCCTGATGTCGACAAGTCGACCTTCTGAATTGGTTCGTACTACCGTCTGGTTATTCTCCGATGCATAACCGAAACCAAAGTCGCACCTTAGGTTTTAACCCAGATCGGATAAACCCGAGCAGTTGGAGGAGCTTTAAATATAGGAACAACCATCGTCGATCACCGGCACCTTTACGTCATGGATTCACCATGCAAGAGCGCTGCCCATCTATCGACGACAGTCATATAAGATTTTACAGGATTAGATTTAGCCACCACATGGAGAGATGATCGGGGTCTGCATTCTTTAAACAGACCGGTCAATCGCATGCTTAATCCTGACCTTCCTCTGAAACCTCGCTTGGCTACACCGAAACCCTATCATTTCGCTTCTTGAGATAAACTTTCGGTATACCTAACACCACAGAAGATAGTTGTAATGTGATGAAGAGCAGTGCTGAATAAAGAAAAGCGCGGTGCACATGACTGAGATCAAAAGAAGTTGTGTGAAGTTCTTCGTCCTTTGCTTTTCACCGGCTCCAACAAATCTGGAAAGATTGAAGAGAAAAAAAAATTTCCAAATTATATATTTGTTATATAAGAATAAATAGTTTAGAGGTTTAAAATGAGAATATAATATTCTCAAAGTTTATTTTTTTACATTACATATTTTTCATATATATATATATATTACATATTTTTCATATATATATATATATATGATTATGTATTCAAACCTATTTTTTAAAAGAAAAATCACATGTTTAACTTGCAAAGAATAACTTTCTAACACTTTAAAATTTGATATTATTGCACTAGTAATTCAAATTTACAAACTATAAATTTTTACAAAATAAACCCTAGAACATGTTATTTTCTACGCATATGATGATATAGTATGATGACATGACATTAATATGATATATTTAAAAAAATAATGATATGGGATCATGCCATATCATCATTTAAAATTAAAATTTTAATGTTTTCTCTAAAAAATGTAGAAAAATACTTTATGTTATAAAATAGTTTTGAAGACTAAGTGGGTGTTATTGGTTATATGATTTTAATGGATTTAGAAATTCAAGTGAAATAAGGTGTTATTGTATTAATGATTTTGAAATTCTTTTTGAAATCAAGTGTTATTCGTTTAATGATTTGTAAATACTAGGTAAATCCAATGTTATTTGTTTAATGATTTGATATTGAATTTCAAATTCCACTTTGTATTTTAATGGATTTGGAAGGATTTCAAAGTTAAAAATACAAAAGACCAAATCCAAACATAAATCATGGCATTTCAAAATCCAATCATTTCAAAACCCATAGATTTCCAAATTCTGATGGATTTATAAATCTATTAAAATACCATAACCAATAACACCCCATAAAATTTACATAGAAATACCTATAAATAAAAAGTTTACATTTAAATTATTGAAAATTTTTAAATTTAAATCAAATGCTCAATTCTTTAAATATTAGTCTTGGGATATATACTTTTTTAATGATTTTTTAAAATTGCATAAATTATTTTTTGAATATAATTTAATATCAAAGACATAAATAGTTTGGTAAAACTAAAAACTAGAAAATACAAACAATTAAAACAAATTAATAAATACAAATTATATTTGAACATATTTTAAATGATAAAGTATTTTTAAATTATGCTTTGAAGGTTAAAATATATTATATAATTTTTTGTATTTTGGTAATTTTATGAATTTTTTAATTTTAGTTGAAACGAACTCTTTGTATCTTTGATATTAGTCTATATTCTAGATAATATTTTATTTTATTTCATATTGTCATAAAAATATAGATATTAAGAGTAATATCTAGAGTATAAAGAGTTTGATTACTTTTTAAAATTTTTAATAATTTAAATTTAAAATTTGAAATATTTTATGTATACATTAATTTTTAAATTTTCTTAAAACTTTATTATAATTTAAAATATTATATATTTTAATTTCTTATAATTTTTAAATATCATTTTTCTGATGTGATGCACAGTATCATTATGTCATATTATCAAGTGCGTAGAAAATAACAAATTTTATGGTTTGTTTTGTAAGATATTATAGTTTGAAAATTTGAAGTGTTAGTGCAATCATTTCTATTTATTTAAGATGTTGTCATGTTTTGTTTTTGTTTTATATGAGGTGAGTATTGCGATATGTTTCATGCTTCATTTTTTATTTCATACTAGATAAATGTCTTGCATAATACACGAAAAAACAAATAAATTTATTATAAAACTAACAACTTGTATTATTATGATTTATATAATTAAATGTACTCTAAAATCTGTGTTTTGCTATTGATAATGTGTATTTAAAAATAATAACTAAAAATATACAAAATTGGTTCATATTATTTAAGAACTTAAGATGCTTTTATAGCGGTTTTAAAAAGTTTTGTTATGACTTAAAATTCTAGATATTTTTTTGATATAAATAGATATTTAAAAAAACATATTTGACATTTTTACTATGTTTTCCTTTTTTATATATCATAATTATTACTTTCTCTATAATTTTACATTAACGTATCAAACTATTTCAATCTTGCATTTTATGATACACAAAAAATTGAAAAAGAAAACTAAATTTTCTAAGAATATTCTTCCATTTTGTCATTATCCAAGTTAAATTTGATACATATCACATTCATATTAAATATAATCTAATTCATATAACAAACTATATATGATCGTTAGTTCTTTCTTTTTCATATATTACATTTTTCTGATATTTTTATTTTTTGGTAATTTATTTATTAGTTTTCTTTTATTCATACTATTTTTATATTTTCTTTAGTCTTCAAATTTTTTTTTTTATGATATATAAAAATTTATGTAGCAAAAATACTAATTTCCAAAAAGATTTGACACATGTCACAATCTAAATTAAAGCTGACATGTCACCATCTCATGAATTATAATTATTAGACATTGTACTTTATTATATAATAAGATATTTACTTTTGTTTCTCTGTGGTTTGGTAATTGGTATGAACATAATTTCTTTTTTTTTTTTATAAAGATTATGCTTGAAAATAACGTTTATTGCGGATTAGTTTGTAAATGTCTTCATTTCGTGTGCTACAAGTCTTCTAGTAAAATTTTAGACGATTTTTGTTGTTGTTATGATACACAATGATGCTAAACTTCCGTATTTACTATATATAGATAGCAGGTAAATGGTAATAAAATGCAAACACATAACGAAAGATTTTGGAAACAATTTAAGATCTCTCTTATATGATTAACCAATTTTCATCGTAAATCTTTCAATCTGCACAATGATGACGAGTCCTATTCTGAAGCTCCGGGTTGGTCTAGTGACCAAAAACTTTAGGGTTTGTAAGATTGGAGGCCTAAGAGATTTGAGCAAGATGACATTTGAGAAGAAAACGTCATCGAGCAGTGGCGAGGATCAAGGTAACAAAGGGGAACAATTAATTGTTAGTTATTGGGGTGTGAAGCCTATGAAGATTACCAAAGATGATGGAACTCAATGGAAATGGACTTGCTTTCGGGTATATATATTCTTAACATGAATTACTATATATGTTTTGTATTGTTACTCTTGGTTAATTTTATATGATAGCCATGGGAGACGTATAAAGCAGATCTAACGATAGATTTGAAGAAGCATCATATTCCATCGACTTTACCTGATAAATTAGCTTATTGGACGGTTAAATCTCTTCGATGGCCTACCGATTTGTTCTTCCAGGTACACACCGTTTTGTTTCTTTTTGCTAATTCTTTTTTCTGTGTTCATAATTATCATTCTCTAAAAAGGTCATATTTCAACTCATTTCCATCGAGAAAAACAACAATAAAGATTTTTATTGTTTTTGTCATTAATTGTCAGACCACAATAAGGTGTTCTAATAATTTAAACTCTATAAATAAATAAAAATGTATTCGCATAACGAAAGACCATATTCGATATCTGATATGGTAAAAGACAATATATGACACAACTACTAAGTCATGATCATCGTTAAAGAACAGTAACGATTAATAAGCTTATTTGTAGTATAAGATTGAATTAACTGTCATTACTATTTTCTAAACGCAGAGGCGGTATGGATGTCGAGCGATGATGTTGGAAACGGTTGCAGCGGTTCCAGGAATGGTTGGAGGGATGTTAGTACACTGCAAGTCGCTGAGACGGTTTGAACAAAGCGGCGGTTGGATCAAAGCCCTCCTTGAAGAAGCAGAGAACGAGAGAATGCACTTAATGACATTTATGGAAGTCGCAAAGCCAAATTGGTACGAAAGAGCTCTAGTTATCGCGGTGCAGGGCGTTTTCTTCAACGCTTACTTCCTCGGATACCTAATCTCCCCAAAATTTGCTCACCGTGTGGTCGGATACCTTGAGGAAGAAGCAATCCATTCTTACACTGAATTTCTCAAGGAACTAGATAATGGTAACATCAAAAACGTTCCTGCTGATGCAACACTTCGTGATGTTGTTATGGTGGTTCGTGCTGATGAAGCACATCACCGTGATGTTAACCATTATGCATCAGTAAGTGTCTTACTGATCTTTTTGTGTATATAAATATGATATAAGATAAAAGTGAAACCCCTAAATGATGATTGAAACAGGACATTCACTATCAAGGTCGTGAGCTCAAGGAAGCACCAGCTCCGATTGGGTATCATTGAAGAGAAATTCTTACACCTTAGTTTGATATATTATTTGGTTAATAAATTTGTAATCTTTTCTGATCGGAATGTCCTTTAAACTCTTTTATATTGGTTAAATGTATTTCTAATGTTTGTTAGAGCATGTCACTTTTTTTGTTAAGCCATAATGAGTATTTTGGTACTTTATAAAATATTAGTATAATTTATCTTAATTTTGTTTTCGGGTAAAATACACACAATCGGATAAACTTAATATGAAAGAGATAACTATCTATGTTAAATGAAATATGTTATGTGCTCTAAAACTAGATTATTTTTGCTATATTTCTTTTGCTAGAACAAATGTTTGATTTTTTATATTTAATTAATAACAATAATAATAATAACAATAATAGTAATATTTTACCATTTGATGGTGTAAAAATTTAAATGCATCTTGGATTGTTAATACTAGCAAATCAGTCAACTTATATCATCAAATTAATTAATCAAATTGTTGCATCAGTTTATATTATAGATGTCAGTTCTTTTAATAAATAAAATGAGCATATTACTACACAATTAGATATTTTTCATTTCTCTTAAATCTTAACCAAAAATAAAGAAAAAACTAAAAGAAAATTTACAGAAATACCATATTTGGTAGATAATTTAAAGGAATTGCCACATTGTCTATATGTTACAAAAAATATCATATCCAACATTTCAGAAACGACGCTTATGCCTCTCTGAAAGCACAATTACATAAAAATTTCATATTTTAAAAAGTTTTAAAAGTTGAAAAAGTATCATTTGCAATGGAAATTGTATCGTTTACAAACCCTAATCCATGAAATCCCTCTTATTTCATTTTCGTTCTTCTTGTTTATTCACAAATGTTTCACCTGTTTGTAGCCAATGTCATCCAACGCTTAGTTTGATGAGAAAGAAATGCACGCCAAGGTTGATGGTATTTACAATGATTTGAATGCAAAGTTTGACGATGTGTACTCTCAAATAAAAATCCTCGAAAATTAAGTAGCTCAACTCGATTACTCATCAAAGAAACCAATGGGTCAACTTCCATAAAGTTCAGAATCAAATCACAGAGAGTATGTGAATGCTATATCTTTAAAGAGTACTCAAGGTTTGTGATATACTTGTATTTTCACTCGTTTTTAGCTTTGTTTTGCATCCATTTTAGAT
>OVBE01002269.1:0-22572 GCA_900406425.1 Iberis pinnata | reverse complement strand
TTTTATAAAACAACTAATAAAGTCTTACAAAAAACTATATTTATAAACATATATATATATCAGCAATTAACCACCGGATAAAAACTATATTATATTATAAATTTTAACTTGTCTAAACAGTTTTGTAAAAAATGGATAAAATCGTATAAATGAATTTTATAGAAGAAGTAATAAATATTTATAAAAACTATAAATAAGTTTGTTTTCCCTTACAAATAGAATATCATATAAAAAAAGCTCACTGATGATGATAGCTCATCAACTTGACAATTCAAACTAAAGAAAGAAGCATTTCGTTTGTGATCTTGATGAGAGATGAGCTCTTTAGGAGTGTTGTGTCTTTGTTGTTCTTCCTTCGGATTTGAAGGTTTTCCATTGAATGAGATTCTCAATCGTTGCTTCAGAACTAGATGCAAAGCAAAAACAAACATAAGTCAGTAGCACATACAATAATTGTGTTTCAATTATAATACATACAAGAATCTGTGAACATCTATTGCTCTTTGGCATTCCTTGGTAAAGCAATATAATGTATTTCAAGTCATGTGGTCTAAACAAATACAAGACATATCTGTTACTTTTAACTTTTGTCTAGTAAATGCAAGTCTTTGATTCCAGTCCCTAGTGTTCACAAAGCAAGTTAATACCTTTAGGAGTTGCTTACTCAGGGAGGAGTCTCACACCAATTTTAAAAAACAAGCTTCAAGAGGCAATAGACGAACAAAATTTTTCCACTTGGTATATAGTAAGATATAGTAAATAAACAAAAGTGATAGATAGATAGATCAGTACCTTCAATGGATCCAAAAGAAATGCTCGGATCATCAAAACCTACAACAAGAAAGATAAAGTAACCCCTTAAACAAAAGAAACTAAAAACACAAAGTCACAACTAAATACCAAAAGGGTCATCTTCTTAAAAGCTTAATGAAACCATATCAAGAAACCTAGTATCATCTCAGTCTAAGCTACTACAAGTATCTAATAAACTTAAACCCTAATCAAAAGTTGAGTTTCCTATAAACGAATTAACAAAATTGAGAAACCCTAAATTTAGAAAAATGATACCTTTATCAGTAAACTGCGTAAAAGAATCAACTTTGGAATTAGGTGTATTAGGGCTCTTGCTATACACTTTCTTGCTCCTATCCCTAAGAATGTCTACAATCTCCTTGTAATAAGACATCTTAGCAGATCCATTTCCTCTATCACGATGCTTAGCTTTCTTAAACTCCTTCAACAGATTCCTCCACTTATCGGTACACTTAGTCGGAGATCGATCGAAACCTTTCTCTCTCATCTTAGCCAAAATCTGTTCCCGAAGATGTTTGTTAGATTTGGAGGTATTGAAGAGACCATCCATACCTCAACGGAACATGATTAAGTTACTAGTCGTAGATCGATTTCCTCCGTGAGAGAATAAGCACGAAGTGCCTCAGTTTCAATTTCACAAAGATCGGCAGATTAAATTCTCTAGATCTAAATTGATTTTTGTCATGGGAAAAGAAGCAGAGCTTCAATGTTCATTTGACAGATTTTAGAAAAATTAAGAGAGGGTATATTAGTCTTTTTGCCATCATTTTTAAGGGCAAAAGTGATTAAAAAAATGAAAGTGGCAAATTTGAAAAAGGGCATTATGAAAATGGTATTTCTCAAAATTTCTCTAATAAGAACAAATATTTAATTTTTATTTTTATATGTTTTTTACTATTGTATTAAAATATAATTTTAAATAATGTAAACTAATTTTTAGAATTAAGACGAAAATTAACTAATACTTTTATTATTTGATGGATTGATTTTATTATTTAAATAATTTTAAATAAAATAATAATTTAGAATATAATAAATTTAAAAGAATTAGAAATCTCATATTTTTAGGAAATATATGTATATATAATTTATAATTTTAAAAAGGTTTCCATGTTTTTAGAAGATATATAAATCATCTCTTTTATCTTTTATCCTTAATGAGATTTTAAATTTGTGTTGAAAATCAATGGCATTTCATGTAAATTTTTACAAAATAATTTTTTTTTTTAAATGCTTCCCAATTAAATAGTATCGATTGAAAATTTATACCATCTCGAAAGTTGGAAAATAAATATATTACAATATTAAGAAAAACAACAAAAAGATATTGTTTAAAGGACAAATTCCAAACACTTCTTTTTCTCAATGCGATGATTTGATTTAACTTTAGGATTTTAAGGTGACAAAATATGTTTTTTTTTTTATCAATCCTTTGGCTGCAATTTCTAATCGGATCTTTTTAGAGAATTTTAACATTTGAAAATATTTATTTAGGCATTGATTATACCTTTTTAATTTTAATTTAGAAAATAATTATATTTTTTAATACAAATAAATCATTATTCGTTCCAACTATTCACTATTTTATAGTTTTAGCTTTCATTATTTACACCAGCGAATTAATTGTAGAAAATGTGGTTAACTAAATCAAGTAAGAGTAGCAAAAAACATGTGTATATTTCATTTTATATGATTCTACCTCTCACGAATAGTATCACGTTATGAAATTGTAATAAAAAATGCATTGAAAAATACAATGACGAAACTCTATTTTTCGTTTTCGTCGAAAAAAAAGAATAACTACAGTTATGAAATTTTTCTTGTTATATATATGAAGAAATTTGTAAAGCTTATCTAAGATTCAACAATTTTTTTTTTGTCGAAAAATTTAACAATTTAGCACAACAATAATAATAATTAATAATAATTGAAATGGGGCCAGCTGGGCCCCTAATTTTGTAATATTGATGATCAGTACGGAATTCAATTGGTTCAGTGTCAATTGTGGGCCGTTACTACGACACTTGACAGCTCCGCTTTCCTGGTCAAATCTGGTTCGGTTCGGGTTTAGTTTAAGTACCGGTCTCTCCCTAATAGTAAACCGGATCTTCTTAGAGACGTACGTTACGTATCACTCTCTGCCTTCGCCTATACAATCTCTCTCTTTCCCTCTCTCTCCTCTGCAATTCCTTTCTCTTTCTCCCATGGTGGTTCCTCTACTTCAATCATGCCCTCTCACCCCAACTTCCTCTTCAGGTATATTTACAATTCTCTATGCGTCTGTATTCGTTTAGTAATGCAAAGCCAGTCACTAATTTTCTTTTATTTTTCAATTCGATTATGAGTCTATGACAAGCTTTCTTTGAGAATGATCTATGGTTTCCATTGCTTTCTGTGAAAATTTTCTTTGTTTTCTGTAGCTGTAAAATCACCATGCAATCCTGTCGATTAGTGTTTATACAATTTGGAATTTCAGGTGGATTGGACTGTTTTCCGACAAATTCCGCCCGGAAACGAGTGGAATCGGGCAAAACGGCACCCTCCAAAGCAACGGCAGCAATGAGACGCCGGTGCTGAGCTCCGTCGAGTGTTACGCTTGCACACAGGTAGGTGTCCCAGCCTTCCACTCAACCAGCTGCGATCAAGCTCAGGCGCCGGAGTGGCGTGCATCCGCCGGCTCTTCGTTAGTCCCTATCGACGATGGATCCGTCCCGAACCGATATAGACTTCTCAAGGGTCCGTTCGGCGACGTTCTCGATCCTAGGAGCAAGCGCGTACAGAGATGGAACCGCGCGTTGCTTTTAGCTCGCGGGATGGCTTTAGCGGTGGATCCTCTCTTCTTCTACGCGCTCTCCATCGGACGAACCACCGGACCGGCGTGTCTCTATATGGACGGCGCGTTTGCGGCGGTGGTCACAGTGCTCCGCACGTGCCTCGACGCTCTTCACCTGTGGCACGTGTGGCTTCAATTCAGACTGGCCTATGTTTCAAGAGAGTCCCTCGTTGTCGGTTGTGGGAAGCTCGTTTGGGATCCACGCGCCGTCGCGTCTCACTACGCACGCTCCCTCACCGGCTTCTGGTTTGATGTCATCGTCATCCTCCCTGTCCCTCAGGTTTAATCCTACCAAAAATTTTCGAAACAGCCATCTAACTATTTCAATATTACGGATTTAACCAGAAACCTTTTATTAGTATCAATAAGGTCCCCATAATGAATCATTTAATCCAAAGTTGAGGTGAAAATGTGAACTTTATGTGTTTCTTGGTTTTGCAGGTTGTGTTTTGGTTAATAGTGCCTAAGCTTATAAGAGAAGAAAAGGTTAAGCTGATAATGACAATCCTTTTGCTAATCTTCTTGTTCCAGTTCCTCCCCAAGATTTATCACTGTATCTGTTTGATGAGAAGGATGCAGAAAGTCACTGGTTACATTTTTGGTACTATTTGGTTTGGCTTTGCTCTTAATCTCATCGCATATTTCATTGCTTCTCATGTAAGTCCTCTCAAGCTAGAAACCTTATTTTCTCCTCAACAAACTTCTCTACAACTCAGCAAGATCATCAAATTCGAATTCTTTTCAGGTCGCTGGAGGATGCTGGTATGTTCTTGCAATACATCGTGTTGCTTCTTGCATAACACAGCAATGCATGAGAACAGCGAATTGTAATCTGAGTCTGTCTTGCCAAGAAGAGGTCTGTTACCAGTTTATGTCACCTACAACCACCAATGGATATCCATGCTTATCTGGAAATCTTACTAGTGTGGTTGATAAGCCTATGTGTTTAGATTCTGACGGACCATTCCGATATGGTATCTATAATTTGGCACTTCCAGTCATCTCTAGCAACTCTCTTGCGGTTAAAATTCTTTACCCTATCTTCTGGGGTTTAATGACTCTCAGGTAGTTTCTTGGCTTCCAGAGTTTTCAAGTTTTCATCTTAAAGTGCTTATTGATAGACATTGATTCTGAATTGCGTTGTGTAGCACATTTGGGAATGATCTTGAGCCTACAAGCAACTGGCTTGAGGTTGTGTTTAGCATAACTATGGTCCTTAGTGGGTTATTACTCTTCACGCTGTTGATCGGAAACATTCAGGTGAACTATACAAGGATAAGTCTTTCCAAATCTGAACTTGTGTTTTGATGGAAACAAAACATTTTAGTAACTTGTTTACTCTTTTTTTAAAGGTGTTTCTGCACGCGGTAATGGCGAAAAAGAAGAAAATGCAAATACGGCGTAGAGATATGGAATGGTGGATGAAACGTAGGCAGTTGCCTTCTCGGTTAAGACAGAGAGTTAGGCGTTACGAGAGGCAGAGATGGACAGCTTTAGGTGGAGAAGACGAGCTAGAACTTATACAAGATCTGCCTCCAGGTCTTCGAAGAGATATTAAACGATATCTTTGCTTCGATCTCATTAACAAGGTACTAGGAAACAAGACTATGGAAAGAAATTACCTATAAGTCTCTGACATGTTTTGGTCTTTCTTAGGTGCCATTGTTCAGTGGCATGGACGATTTGATCCTGGACAACATTTGCGATCGGGCTAAGCCATGCGTCTTCTCTAAAGACGAAAAGGTACTCAACTCCATCATTTCTAAAAACTTAAGATTCTTTAGTGTCTTTAGTTTGTAAAATCTGTGATGATTGTCACAGATCATCCGTGAAGGAGATCCTGTACAGAAAATGATATTCATAATGCGTGGGCGAGTCAAACGTAACCAGAGCCTTAGCAAGGATATGGTGGCCACTAGTATACTTGAACCAGGTGGTTACTTTGGCGATGAGTTGCTCTCATGGTGCCTACGCCGCCCGCTTCTCAACCGTCTTCCCCCTTCTACCGCAACATTTGTCTGCCTAGACAACATCGAGGCATTTTCTCTTAGATCCGAAGATCTTAGGTACATCACCGATCATTTCCGTTATAAATTCGCAAATGAGCGGCTTAAGCGGACCGCTAGATACTACTCCTCGAACTGGAGGACATGGGCCGCCGTGAATATTCAGATGGCATGGCGCAGGTACAGAAAGAGAACCCGTGGTGGTAGTGTAGGTGGTTCAATGAGTCCTGTATCGGAGATTAGCGTTGAAGGTAATAGTGAACGTCGGTTGCTTCAGTATGCGGCCATGTTCATGTCCATCAAACCTCATGATCATCTCGAGTAAAATTCCAAAATTTATCCATGGAAGTAATTGTTTGTTTTCATTGTATGTCCTCATTTTTTGTTGTTGTTTCTAATCTCTCTTTGGATGTTGTTTATGTACTGATGTACAGTGTGGCTTATTAAATCTAGCATGTGAGTTTTTGTTATACAGAAAAGGTTAATATCTCTTATGATCAACATTAAACTTGTCAGAGATCTTAGAAAATGAAAGTTTTTGAATGGTCTTTGTTTTCATTTCATATCAAGCTTCATTCCATCCAAAAGCTCTCTTGCGGTCAAGATACTTTACACTATTGTATTATGAATGAATATAAGGTATTTTCAAAAATACTACAAAAATTATTCATATTTCAAAAATATCATAGATTTTTAAAATTCTCAAAATTATTTTCAAAAATTCTAAAAATTTGAAAACGTGTGATATTTTTAGAACTCTTAGACCACTTTCATCCCTTAAAACTCTAATAAAAAATTCTAACCAATAAAATTAATACCATTTGTATTTTATTTTTATTTTTGGATTATTTTTTAATGAGAATTATATTTTGATTAATAAAAATGTTACACATGTCAAAAATCTCGTAAGAACTACTTCTTAGATCACCTCCATCGGTGGATGAAAGGAGTATATTAAATGGGAATGTACACTTAAAAAGTCCAAAAAAAATTGAAAAAAAAATTAAAGAGTAGAATCGGTTATGAAGGAAGAAATGTGGGATACTCTTTAGAACTCATACGATTGGTTATTAAAAAAATTATTAAAAAAATCTCACCCCTCTCTCTCTCTCAAAAAGGAAAAAAACTGTAATATATTTTTTGCCAACGATTGAAGCTGCTCCGATGAATATGATCCGGTTGAGGAATGATCTGATATCATAAATGGCTGCAAAGCTTAAACTATCAACGAGGCTAAAGTGATTTGTGATCTCAACATCAAAAGCAGAGAGAAAGGAACCAACAACAGAGCAATTACCAATCCCGAGATAGCAAAAAAAGAACCAGACAATAAATTCATTAACAGTGCCAAGATTGATCATCGTGGTCAGAAGCATAGAACTCGATATGGGATAGACAGTGATCAAAAGGTATGCATGTTTTTGTTTCGTTCTACTGGTTGATTGGTTGATAGTTTGGTTGATTTAGTTCTAGATTAGATTAGCTAATCTTGAATAATAGTTTGCTTGATTTGGTTGTAGATTAGATTGGCTAATTATTGTTGTTCGGGTGATGAGTTAATTTGAGTCCGTTTCAGCTTCGGATGTTGCAGAATTTTCATAGATGTTGTGATTTGTGATCTCATTTGCTTCTTTGTTTGTATCGCTTTAAAAAATCTTGATCTGTCGTTGAGTTTGAATCTAATTTTGGATGTTATGCAACAAATAAAACACTATGAGGTCCTATCAAAGAGGCTACAAAGAAGCGATCAATCACAATTGGATCATCGTATTATTTCCTTGAGTAAAACTCTCTTAATTAGACAGTTAATATAATCAAGCATTTTTTCCTTGTGATCTCATATGTCTAGTCTGCTAAGAATTGAGCTTAGTCTGTTCGATTTACAACATGTTCTTCTTAATTGGAGAAACTTGAGAAGGAATTGGGATCTTATGGGATTTTCTTATTTATGTAATTATGGTATCTTATATATATATATATATATATATATATTTGTTTCATGGAATGAAATCCCAAAAACTTATGAAGAGGCAAGGAATTACGCATATCTATGGAGCTGCTCTTCCATTGAAGATGGATCTTGATAGGAAAATCATTTATCGGTATGGATGTTATAATCAGTAGCATTACCAATGAAATTCTCTGAAACATAAGGCTTACTATATGTTTCTTTTTAAACCTAGAATACTGCTTATTAGATATGAAATTGTATGAGGATCTTCCTTACCTGCTATAAAATGTTGATTAGATTTGAATATTGTTTTGCTAGTGCTAGCAATCTATATGGTTTGATCAATTTCTGTTCCGAATTTATAATATTGTTCATGAATCGTAATGACTATAGTCAATGCTTGGTTTGGAAGTCTACATAGGAGATGCATATAATTTTGGGTTTGAAGATTACTTGAATGGTAATTATTTTTGAAACCCTAATTTTTTTTAAAAAAATACTCATAGGGATTCTACCAATGGATGCAAAAAACATTAAATCACAATTAGATGTTCTTAATTCAAAAAATAATTACAGAAAAAAAAAACCTTAAGAAATTTATATAGAGTTACGTAATGGAGATGCTCTTAAGTCACTCAATTAAGAGTCACTTCTCAAATCTCTCTAACTTTTATAATATTTATTACTCCCTCTTTTACTTAAAGAAGGATGTTTTGGATTTTAAATTTGTTTGTTAAAGATAGATATTTTCAATTTTCAATGTAATATCTATTTTGGACTTGTACATTTCAATAAAAAAAATTTTTTCAATTGATTAGATTTGTTGGATTACTATTGATTTAAAATCATTGAAAGTTGTCATGTACAAAAATTATTTTTTTATTGTCTACAATTAATATGTTTGAAAAGTCTAAAAAAATTATTATTTAAAAATAGAGGGAGTAATATTTTATTCTTAAGAATTCCTTAAGAAGCTAGGGATGGATGTGATCTTAGAGCATCTTCATTAAGAGATGTTAAGAACATCTCCAACAATAGATCCCCTCATTGGGTTCTAAAAAATGTTATAATCATATTTTAATTTTTGTAGATACTCTAATCATATCTATTAAAATATGTTCTCCACTGGTAGAACTTCTATTAGTGTTCTTAAAAAATATTAAAATAAAACATTATATTAAATAAATTACAAATAATTAAAATTAAAACATACATGAGATGCATATGATTATCAAATATATGAGCATCGAGGATATTATCAAATTCTTCATCAAAAGCTTGATCTTGAGAAGTAGAAGACATGATTTCTTTGTATTTGACAATGTATGAGATTTGAGTATTGTTTGAGAAGAAACAATATATGAATAAAGAAGCAATATATGAATTAAGAAGGAGAAGAAGTAGTGTTTGTGTAAGGTCTTTGAGTAATATTTTAATAGAAGCAAATTGTTATATTTGATAATAAGCAAATTGAAATGCATTTATAAACCATGATACAAACTCACAATCAATATGTGACAGAACAACAACCAATCTGCTTGAAGAACAAACCATGACACAATTGGACATTACAAGTCACCATAACACAACAACAACACTGTCACTTATGGAACAAACCATGACACAATTGGACATTACAAGACACCATAACACAACAACAACACAATCACTTACGGAACAAACCATGACACAATGTTACATTACAAGACACAACCCGTGACACTTAAAACAACACAAACAATCAGTCAATAACCTATTAAAAATCTACACCTAAAACAAACAAAAAAGTCTTTAATAGTCACTTAAAACCCCTAATATGACTTTAGTTTTCACCAAAATAACTTTAATTTTAACCAAACAGTTTTTAATTTTCACCAAACTGCAAGAATCATATGTTACCTCATCTTTTTCTCTCTCATTTCCATCGACTTCTACACTATCCCTGAATTAGCATATGCTTCAACTTGGTTTACTCCTTGAATAAAAAAATGTATGTATGAATAAACAATAAAGTTGACACTTTAAATAACCAAATATAAACATCGTAAGATCAATATCACACAATACAAGAATCACTAAACAATCAAATGTAAACATCAAAAATCAAAATTATATAAAAACAGTCTATCAACACCTAACATAAAACATGAATGAGCAATCTCATTACAAGGTTGAATTCGCATCTTCATCACTGGTTGAATAAGTGTTTCAAGATATTCTTGATATTAAGCTTTCAAGGATGTGTGTATGTATATATTATCATCACATTATGAAAAGAAAACAAGAAGAAAACCATTTCATAAGTAATGAACATGTAACTTACAAGTTAAAACCACATCAGAAGCTTGAGGATCCCATAGTGATATGCTAACATACTATTCGGAGGAGTTTATGGGCTCTTGTACCAAGTAAACGTGAACATACTGACGTGTATTTCATTCAAGAGGGGTGACTAAATAGTCTTACATCTGAGTATTCGTTTCTATCAATAGCTTTCCTGATCGAATCTGGTTGGCAAGTACTCTCTCTTTTTGTCTCCCCGCCTTCCTCTCTTTGGTCTCACTGTTTTCGAGTCCTTTGTTTTCCCTCACAAATACTTTCTCTCTCTAGTTCTCTGTTTCGTATGATCGAACTCTCTGAATTGTTTTCATTTATCCTGGTTACATTCTGAGTGGTAACTAGAGTTTTAGATCTAAATTTGACTTTGCTAGTGTCCAGTTTACGCTCCAACTTCCATTTATTTGTTTGGATGCTTAAACGAACTTAGACGCATGAAGGAATATTGAAAACATGTTCGATCGTTTTCAAATTTTGGATTTTCTTATGATTGGTAATCCAAATAGGTTCAATTGGATTAGTGTTTTTGGATTATGCATCAATTTTGCTTCTTAAATTATTAGTTTAAATGGATTCGTATTCTTATATACTCTTTGGTAAAGATCAAGTTGATTCAATTCTCCCGTACTGTCTGTCTTGGTATAAGTAGGAGAACATACAAGCAACAGCAGCACATGTAGCTCTTAGGATGCATGTTCTTGTTGAATTTATATCTAGAAAATAGTTAGATGTCCTTGCTTCTTCTGTAAATTTTACTCACTCGTTGAATGTCATGTAGGTGTTGGGATTTTTAATTGACGCTATGAAGAAACATTTTACATACATAATCTACAATACATTGCAAGATGCTAAACCAACACATGCAATGTTGATGTTGATCTTCTCACAACAACTATTGTTTATGCAGTCTCTAGTCTTCATTCCCTAATTGGAAAATTCGATCAAGCAATTAAAAGTGAGTATTGGTCCAGTCTACATTCTTAGCTCTTACCTCAGGTAAACGTACTGAAAACAATGAAGATAATGTGAATGATGTAAGAAATGTGTTGATTATTAGTTTTCTTAAACAAATAGGGAAGCTTGCTCTTGATATGGAGTCTATTTAGGTTTGCTTCATTCCCTCTTCTGATTGAACTTTAATTCCACTAGATTTAAATACTCTTTGATTTTTTTTCTGAGAATTTTGATTTGTTGTTGATGATATAATCCAAGTGTATCAGATGTAGTGGAGTTGAAACCCTGTTTTACAGGGACCTTTGTCAGAAGCTACAATTTCATTCAATTCAATGGATTTAACTGAGACATTTTTTTTCAAAATTTAGTCATTCTTTTGTTCTATTTGAACTTAATCAATCTTTTGTTCTATTTTGCTCTATTTGGTTCTCCTTAAATGTTGTTTCTGATATTTTGTTTCTGAAATCTTAGGAAAAATGATTTTTTTTCTATTGCCATCGTTTATAATTTATTTTTTAAGGATCTAATAGGAATTCTACCAATAAGGAGAGAATCAATAAAATGAGTTTAAAAGTTCTAAAAATAGTGTGATTAGCAATAAAAAAATATTAATAATTTTTTTAAAAAAATACTCATATAGATATGGAGAAATGATTGCGAGTACCATAAATAATGATCAAATTATTAAAAATGCCATATAATCATTTTATTATATGTCATACCACACTTGTATATATAAAAAGATAGATTTTCCCTTCAATTTTTTCTCACAATTTTTTGATTTTTTTTTTAATTTAAAAACAAATTCATCAACTCAACCTATTTTCCAATTTGTCCCTCCTCTCTCCTCTCTCAACTCTTCATTCTCTTCATCTCTCTCTTCACCATCTCTATTATAGAACTCACCAAACTTTCACCTCTCTTCTTTCTCCACATCTCCATCAGGGTTGGGTACAATTAAGGTAAAAAAAGTATTTCAAAGAAATTTTAGTTTAGTATCTTGTGGACCACACAAAACTAATCAGTTGTTTTCGTCCATCGGAGAATATGGACAAGTCTGCATTGGTGAATCTATTGCTAATTGAATAGTTGGACCATCCGCATTTTAATTGATGGACACGTCTGGTTCGGTAGACATAAATAGAAAACTACATGGAAATGGAACAACTCTGTTAATAATTTTGTCCATGGATTTTTCCATAAGTAGACTCAAATTTTGACTTTAATCTGACTATGCTTTTTCACATTAGTTGAAGTTAGCAAAAATATGCACAAAGGATCCACAAATTATATACTCAGAAATTAATGAAAATTTTTTTAAGTCCATCACTTATAAATATTGAAATACATGGACAAGTATAGGGTTGGGCATAATATCCGAAATCTGAATCCGAACCCAAAACCGATCCGAAAAATCGGGTTTGGATCGGGTTCGGATCGAGCAAAATAACCGATTGGATAGTGTTATTATATATTTCGGATATCCGAATCCGATCAGATATATCCAAACCAACTTTGGATTATCCGAAATAACCGAACTATTAATCACTCTAACTTTCTAATTCTATTAGAAGGCGTTTACTAAAGGAAGTTAAAGAAAAAAGGAAGTTTAAATTATTACTTAAACTTAACTAAGGTTTGTTTATTATAATATCGTGCGGCTGTTCAAGTCAATTAGATTCTTATTCTTATTTTTTGTACGTCTATTGAATCAATCGATTATTGTATTCATAATAATCTTCTACTGGTTAGTCTTCAAGTCAATTCCATATTCTTTATTATATTGTTTTCATTGTTTCTTGTGAACTATGTATGATTGTGTGATGATGTAGAGGTCAACATGTCTAAAAAACTTTTTTTTGTCGAGTAAAAAGTCTTTTGAAGAGAAATCAAAAGCATCAATGCAATAATTAACCTTGAAGCAATCACAAAGTATACGCATAGTTTATAATAATTTTTTTCCTTTTGATTTCGTTAATTTTTTTAACTTGCCTCAACAATTCAATCTTTGGCTCTTTGCTTATGATTTCGTTAGTAATAGATTTTAGACTAGTAGCATACTTTGTTATGTCAATGATAATAATGTACTATAAAAATAACACAATGATTTATTCGATTTCAATGATAAGAATGTACTATAAAAATAACAGAATGATTGATTCAATTGACTTTTAAAGCTTTGCTTATGAGTTTACATGCATGACTTTTACAGCTTTGATGACTTTTACAGCTTTTACTCTATTCTATGCAGATGAGTTCATCATCTCCTATTCCAGAAAACATAAACAATATATATGAACAAGAAGAGAATTTTGAAACTCAAAATCCAGATGAAAGGGATAAAAGGAAGAGTCAACAATATGGAGAGTTTGGAGAAAGTGAATGGAAGTGTGTGTGCAATTCATAATGTTGTGTTTTATGTTAGATTTGGAACAAGTAGGCAACATTCATTTGAGCTTAAGGTAGAATCTGGTAAATTTAGTAGGGGTAGCTTGCCATTAGATGTAAAAACTAGATGGAACTCTACATATCTGATGTTGATAAGTGCAATAAAGTTCAAGGAAACTTTTGATAATATGGAGTTAGAAGACAAGTTGTATAACGATTACTTCATGGAGTTTGAGCATGAAAATAAAAGGGATGGACCTCCTTTGGTAAATTCACATGAGTGTTTTGGTAAAATAGCAAACATGGCATCTAATATTTTGCAACTTTTTAGTAGTAATGCTTCCACTTTAAAGATCAAAGGTAGTGAAATGTATTCCAAGTTTACTAAATATTGGGATGGTTTGAAGAATATCAACAAGATGTTGATAGTTGGTAGTGTACTTGATCCTAGGAAGAAGATGCAATTTGCAAATATTTGCTTTGAGGAGATGTATGGGGAATGTACTACCGAGATTAGATATATGGATAAGTTAGTTCGTGACATTGTTGACAAAGATAGGGTTAAGAGCATGAATGAGTTGGATACTTATTTGATGGATAAAGTAGAAAATCCAGAGGTGATGTTGGGAACAAAGTATGATATACTTTCTTGGTGAAGACTCAATAGTTGCAAATATCCTATCATGTCTGAGATGGCGAAAGATTTGTTTGCAATGCAAGTATTATCTGTAGCCTCTGAAAGTGCTTTTAGCACTAGTGGTAGGATAGTAACACCTTCGAGGAATTGTCTATCTCACTATATGGTTGAGGTCTTGATGTGTACGGAGCAATGGTTGAAACAAGATATTAGTTTTGAATCCAAAGTGCTTACAAATGCACAAATACTTGCTGATATGGAGTTTGAAGAGAAGCTTGAGAAAGGTACAAGTTTAATTTTTGTTCTTTATTTTTATGTTTTTCTGTAACATTCTTGTTTTAGTTTTCAGAGTTTGGAACTCATACTCATCAAAAAGAAGAAGTAGAAGATTAAGAAACAATCACTTGAAGACTTGGATTTCATTTTCCAATGGATTTATTTATGTTTTTCTAGATTTCATATCATTCGTAATGGTTTGATTTTGTTTTTAAAAAACCCGTAATGGTTTGATTTTGTTAAGAAGTGGCCAATGGATTTTTTTAGATTTCAATGAAATCCGTAATGGTTTGATTTTTTTCAAATGTTTTGGATTTTCATTTTGTTATAATAATGATTTTTTCATTTCGAATATTTCAGATAATTTTGGATATTTATATCCGATATTAATCTAAAAATCTGAATCCGAACTAGAAATCCAAACTACCCGAAAATTAGATCCCGAACCTTAACCAAACCCGAGGATAACCGAACTCGATCCGAAGTCCTAAAATATCCAAACGGAATCTACAGTCGAAAATCCGAAAATTCGAACGGGTTCGAATATCCGAACGCCCAGCCCTAGACGAGTAAGTGGTACATTGTCCACCAGAGACACATGGACATTACTGAACGAATCATGAAGTTGTCCATCATGACATTATTGAAGACGGACCATGAAGTTGTCCACCACAATGAACAGGGGACACCAAGGTGTCTAATCATGGACGAATCAAAACATTTGGTGGTTAGACTAACATATTAACAAACCATGAATAATTTTTAAAATATAGAGTAAGTACACCATCATATGTTGAAAATAAAACATACAGTGATAAGTCAAAATATAAAAAAATTGTTTCACGAGGTTCATATAAATGTAAAAAAAATCAGTGGACGATTTTTCTCTACCACATCCTATTAACCATTGATTAATTTTCAAATTACACATGGTCAATATTGGTTTTGTGCCAAGGCCATCGAATATAACATCACTCATGTTACACTTATTCCCCTCACTTTTCTCTACTCAAATAATGTGATACAAAAAATTAGAAACATAAATAACACATTCAATATTATTAATGGTCATTTATGGCATGTCAAATTAATATGCATTGCACTTAGTCAACTTGTATTGGATGGAAAAATCAAAGAGTGTAAATGAGGGTAGGGGTGTAATTTTTTGCCTACCACAATACCATTGGTTTATGGTATTTCATGAAAAAATCACGGTCTTGGCATTTTTACAAAATTTGTTCACCAATTATGGTAGAATAGAAAATTATCCCTATGGATATCTACAAATGGTCTTAAGACATCTCGACTTCTTGGCTTTCTAGAAATAAATATAGAGATGCTACCATCATCCTTAGAGATGGTTCGTATTCAAGGGAGTGAATCTGAGGATTTTTTAAGCCAGATGGTCGGAGAGGTTCCACCGGCAGAGCCGTAAATGATTTGGATCTGGAACTGCCAAGGAGCTGGAAGCTTCTTGGCAGTTCGAGCCAGATCTTTGGCATTTCGACGGTTACGGGAATTTTGGCATACGATTTTTTTGGGGATACTTTTTCTGATGGAGACTAAGCGGCCTAGGGAGTTTATTCAAGATCTCCAAGCGCATTTAAGATATGACTCTCTTTTTAAGATAGCCCCTTATGGTCTTAGTGGTGGATTAGCAATCCTTTCTTTATCAAAATTTAATGTTCAGTTTATTTCTTCCAATAAAAATGTAATCAATATTTTTGTTACAATTGATGGTAATAAAATTTTTGTATCTTTTGTTTATGGTGCTCCTGTTTTTTCTAACCGCGAACATGTTTGTGAACAATTAAAACAGATCTCTGTGACGCGAACTGGCCTTGGGCTTTGATTAAGGATTTTAATGAAATTGTTGATCACCAAGAGAAATAAAGTGGTCATAAGCATAGCGATAATTCGTTCCTTGATTTCTGCCTTATGCGATAATGTTATGGAATGATAGATTTTCCTTTTAGAGGCAATAGTTTTTCCTGGATAGGACAAAAAAGGGAAAAATTCAGTTCGTTGTCGGTTTGGAGAGCAATGGAAAATAAAGAATGATATGAGAGTTTTCATACTCAAGGCTGGATTATTTGACTTTCTGGGGTCGGATCATGGACCAATTCTTCTACAAACTCACCATCAGAAAGTCTTGGGTACGTCAACTTTTTGGTTTGATAAACGATGGGTGGGCAACTCGGAGTTTGAACAAGTTGTTCGCCAGGGTTGGGAACGAAAAGATCATGTAATGCACGTATTCATAGGAGATCGAGTCAAGGATTGTAGAGGTTTTATCTCGCAGTGGCGAATGACGACAAAGCTTAATTCGTCAATAACGATTGATACTCTAAAGGCCCATATAGACATGGCACATTTAGTGGATTCTTTCGCTCATGAGATCTCGATCCTCACTGAGCGCTTAGGTTTGGCCATTGCATATGAAGAATTGTTTTGGAAGCAAAAAATCAGAGTAAACTATTTAAAGGAAGGAGACAGTAACTCTAGTTTTTTCATGCTTCAACGAAACAACGAAGGGCCCGTAATCGTATTATAGGTCTTAGGACTGAGTCTGATGTTTGGGTTCAGAAAGAATAAGAAATTGAAGAGGAAGTAACTAGTTACTTTCAAATTTTGTTCCAAGGTACTCCAGTATCTCATATTTCTGAGGTTTTGACTCCGGTTTCACCTCGTGTCACATATTCTATGAATGTGATTTTAACCGGGCCTCTAACAGCCTTGGAGGTCAAGACGAAACTTTTTGAAATGGGCCGGAAAAATCACCTGGCCTTGATGGTATGACAGCCATATTTTACCAGCGATATTTGCATATTGTAGGACAACATGTAGTCTACTCAATACAAACATTTTATGGAAACAAGGTGTCTTGACTCAAGATTCAATGAAACACATATTTGTCTCATTCAAAAAACGGAGAGACCAGTAAGTATTCGGGAGTTTCGGCCTATTAGCTTATGCAATGTTAATTACAAAATCCTTTCAAAGGTGCTTTGTAACCGGTTTATTTTCTTGCCATAGATAGTCTCGGAGACCAATCGGGTTTTGTTCCCGGTCGAGTAATATAAGATAATATCCTTCTCGCTCAAGAAGCATTTCATGCTTTGAACACCAATGAAATCTGTAAACGAGATTTTTTGGGAATTGAAAAAAATATAAGTAAGGCTTATGACAAGGTTGAATGGAATCTTGGCCGTTGTTTTGAGAAAGTTGGGTTTCGCTGAGACCTGGATTAAATAGATTATAGAATGTGTGACTACAGTTCATTATAAGGTGCTCATCAATGGGGTACCCAAAGTGGGGGGGATTACGCCATGCAGAGGTTTACGTCAAGGTGATCCACTATCACCGCACTTATTCATTCTATGCACAGAGGTTCTCATTGCGAATCTTAGAAAGGCGGAAGAAAATCGGCATATTGATGGTATTCGAATGGCAGTAGCATTCCCTCAAAGTTCTCATCGCCTTTTTGCTGATGATAGTCTATTCTTTTGTAAGGAAACATTGGCTCAATGCGAGAAAATTGTGGATATTTTGACAATATACGGCCAAGCTTAAGGTCAGTGTATCAATCTGGATAAATCCATAGTCATATTTGAAAAATCATACCACCACAAGATCGATTTTTCTTAAAATGGAGATTAGGAATATACACTGAGGGAGGAAAGGGAAAATATCTAGGAATTCCCGAACAGTTACAAGGATCTTGGACCCAGAATTTTGCATACATTCAAGATCGTTTAAATGTCCAAATCAATGGTTGGACAACAAAGTTTATATCAAAATGGGGAAAGGAAATCATGACAAAGCCAGTGGCCCAGGCTTTACCCACCTATGTCATGTCGTGTTTCAGATTGCCAAAAAGTTTAGTTCAAAACATTATAAGTGCAATTTCTAATTTCTTGTGGAGTTCTTCGGAACACACGCGCGAGATTCATTGGGTCGCTTGNGTGGGGGGGGGGGGAATTGGATTTATATCCTTTCTTGATTTCAACCAGGCCTTATTGGCCAAGAAACTATGGAGGTTATACACTCGGCCGATTTTCTTGTTGGCAAGAGTACTTCAAGGGCGATACTATAAGAATCGTTTACCTTTTCAAGCAACCAAACTGAATCGACCCTCTTATAAATGGCGAAGTATTTTAGAGGAAAGATTATTGTTGTTGAAAGGAATGCGCCACACTATAGGCGACGGTGCTCATACGAAGGTGTGGGTAGATAGATGGGTCCCTTCTATGGACCCAGTTGCAGTAAGTAGTCGATGACAAATCACATATCCTGATTTACGTATTGCGGACCTTCTAGTAAAGGGAACGTCCCTCTGGAATACAACAAAAATTCGGGAATTAATTATTCCTTTTGATATTCCCTCGATTATGAGTATAAGACCATCTACATATCTCATGGATGCGTATATCTGGCATTATACTAAATCAGGGAGCTATACGGTTAAATCAGGATATGATGTCGCTTTGAGTTCTCCTGATTGTGAGACTCTTTATGACATTCAGTTACCCTCGATCAATGTTTTGAAGGAACGAGTTTGGCAATTAGATATTCCTTCCAAAATTTGGCATTTCTGGTGGTAGGCTATATCGAGAGCTTTAGTGGTCACAAAGCAACTCCACCAATGTAAACTATGTAGGGATGCATTGTGCACTCGGTGTGGCGATGGAGATGAGACCATTAACCATGCTTTTTTTACTTGCCCCCCCCCCAGCTCTACAAGTTTGGGCTCTCTCGTCTATTCCCTTATCAAATAGCGCTTTTTCCGCGAGGAACATTTATGAAAATATATCGTATCTATTTTCTCTTGGTATTCATAACTCAGAATATAGTAAGGTTATGTTAGTATTTCCTTGGACTTTATGGTACATCTGTAAAACAAGAAATACTATGGTTTTTAAATCTCAAAATTGGGATCCCAGAGAGGTGTTAGATCTAGCTACTAAGGAGGCAACAAAGTGGCGAGCATCTAATGCTAAGGGTGATGTCTCCTCTATCATCAACTCATGTCGCTTTCTACGGATCAACAGTCATTTACGGTAGGCCAAACTTTATGCTACATTGACAGATCATGGAAGAAAGACAACACAATCAGCAGGCTTGGTTGGATCTTAAAATTAGAATATGGATCTACAGATATTGTAGGCCTTTCTAGTACTAGGAGGGGGATTTCGGCCCTACATGTTGAACTTTTAAGCCTTATATGGGCAATGAAATGTTTAATAGACAAGGGGAGACAATGTTTAGTCTTCATAACAGATTCAATAGAATTACAGAGTATGATTCAACAGCCGTCAGATTGGCCAACTTTGCATCGGAATTGGGTGATTTTGAAATATTTCGTTCATCTCTCTCAGGTTTTCGAGTGCTACAAAAACCTAAGACAATGGACACAGAAGCAATTGTCTTGCCAAAAGAGACACGAAACCGGATTTTTTCTTATGTTGATAAGGATTATTCATTTTTGTTTACAAAACAGAAGGGGATGTTGTTGTAATGAATTGTTTTTCTTTTTAGGGACAAAAAAATATTTATATATATTCGAAACTCGAAAGAAATCTCTCAAATTAATAGCACTTTGCAGCTGCAGCTGCAGAATACAAATTGTAGTTAGAGAGTTTCGTGTTTATTTGACTCCCAACTCTTTCAGAGACGAGCAAGCCACAAAGATTATCCTAATATGTCATAGGAATCAAGTTTCTGGTACCGGATTGATCATAAATTCAATGGCGACGAGCAAGCCACAAAGATCGTCGGTTGAAATTGAGGATATAATCCTCTGAAATATATTTTATTTAACCCTATCAGAATCCACTGGTGCTGATCCTCAAATGGTTTACTTGGAGATGACGGCCGCTGAGATTATCAGCGAGAGTAAGGAACTGTTGCTCTCTCGTGATCTGATGGAGAGAATTCTAATTGATCGTCTGTCCGTCGACTTCCCTGCTGTGAAACCGCCTTTCCCGTATCTCATTGGGTGCTACCGTCGTGCACACGACGAATCGATGAGAATTCAATCGATGAAAGACAAAAATCTGAGATTGGAGATGGACAATATGACAAGAGAGGCGAAGAAGCTTGCTGTTTCTTACTTTAGGATTCACTTGGCGAATCCTGACCTGTTTGGGAAATTGGATAAAACTAGCAGGCTGCATGACGTACTGATGAGTACAGATACCCGTGAGTGTGTTCTACACTTTCCTGCAGAGGTGATCAATGAAAATGTATCAAGAGCCCATATAAAGGTAACTATCATTAGATAAGATGGATATATGCTTTTGGTTCTTTCGATTTCGTCAAATTAGTTTTTGCTCAAACCAGTACACTGTAATAATATTTTGGTGGCTTTAAGATACCTTTACCGTCAACTTTCCCCATGGAATTCTCATGTATGCCTGAGGATTTTGTTGAAGATGCAACGGAGTTACTAATATTTGCTTCAAGAATCCCCAAAGCATTGGATAGGGTGCTTCTAGTATGCTTAATTTGATCGTATCTGATTAAAGAATACTCTTTTTGTTCCTGCAGTGATGATGGTTGTTCTCTTTTCTTAAGTACGACTTTATGAACTTCATAATTATGTGGAACAATGGCTCATAGGGCCCTCGAAAAGAATTTTGCCTCATAAGGCTCTCTTATGTTTTTTTCTTTTTAATTAATTATTTAAATAAAAATTGATTGAAAGTCCCTCTTATCCTTAATAAATTGAAAAAATTACAACCCAACCACACCACATTTCGGACCCACCCACCCGACCCATTCAAAATCAGGTCAATTAAACTAAACCCAAAATTAAAATCAATTTCGGGCCGGTTTACTTAACCCACTCAATCGATATGAATTTTATTTTCTCAAAAAACCCTAAGTGACAAAGGGAAGAGGAAAAAGAGAGTAACTAGGGGTTTCTTCCCCATTTCTCCACAATCCAAAATCTAAGCTTTTCAACTTCCCCAATACGATTTCTAAGGATTTCAACTGTTTTTCTCCTTCTTCTCAAGTGATTATCGATTTCACCTTCTCTATTGACAAGAAACTTAAGGTAAGCTTCGGGATTTAAGAGTTTTTGGGGTTTTCTTTCTCTTACAAAAATTGCAAATCCACTCATCCTCAATCCCGATTTCATCGTACTTATACTTGTTTTCTTTCTCTTTTGAGTCATTCGCGATTTCCTCAAGCTATATTGCCGATTTTGTTAAGCTAACTTTTGGGATAAGTAGGGGTTTCAGGATAACTAGGTAAGCATTGAATTTTTATTTTGTTTGTTTAATTTATGTTATTGGTTGTGGCAGAATCCAAGGATAATGGGACCATGTACGAAGAACCCGAGCTTTCATCCTCTTATCGGATACAAGAACCGTGAAGAGCTTTCGTCGGCGGCGGAGGTAGCGGAGGGGGAGGCCTCTTATTCATCGACTGGATCCGAGTCATCTGAAGAAGTATAACTAGGGTATTTAGAATAACTATGTTCATGTGGTATAACTAGGTTAACTTGGAGTAACTAGGTTTACAAAGTATAACTAGGTTAACTTGGAGTAACTATGCATAAGTAGGTTAACTTGGATTAAGTAGGTATAACTCGGGTTAACTTAGTTTATTTTTTATTTTTTTTGTTTTGCAGCTTGGTGAGTCAATGCAGCCGATTGAATTTATGTTCAAACCAGAACAGTTCAAGCACTATCCCAAGATTCAAACACGGTGTCATTTGAAGGATGTCGTTAACTTGATAAAAGGCTTAAGGGGAGCCGAGTTGAAGTGGTTTGAATAGAGTAGACAATTCCGACACTTTTTCCACATGCCGAAAGAGAAGAACCATAGACTTTTGAGGATGTGGACACTGCTTGTTCGAACCGTGAAGACAGAGAAGCGACGCAAACTATGGTTCATGGTAAACGGTATCCCTATTAGATACTCAATAAGGGAACACAGGCTGTTATGCGGGTTATCGTGTCATCAGTACCCTCCGAACTACAAGGATTTGGGTAGTTCAAAATCCGTGCATAAGCATTTTGGAAAGGGTGTGAAGCCCACCAGTTATCAAGTAGAGAAAAAGTTGCTGTCAATGAAGGGGTCGTCTAATGATAAGTTGAAGATGGTCGTATTTTACTTCTTATCGACCGTCATGTACGAGCGGGTGAAGAGTGGATGCATTGATTCATTCATAGCTAACATAGTGAATGACTTGGACTTAGTTAAGTCATTTCCGTGGGGAAGATTAACTTTTGATGATACGATCGGTGAGGTGGGGAAGATACTGAACCGATTCACGAATGATATCAATAATTCGGTTACGATAGCCGATTTCATAGTGCCACTAGAGGTAAATTGTTTTTTCTCAAATTCATAAACTAGGATAACA
>OVBE01002268.1:361-31477 GCA_900406425.1 Iberis pinnata | reverse complement strand
AATAAAATGTAAGTACCTTTGGAAAATTATAGAAATATATTAAATTATTTTTAAAATTAAATTATAATATAATTTGGGTGTTATTGATTAATTTGGATAATGTAAACCAACATCATATGAAAAATATCACCGTGGTGGTGTAGGAGGGAGAAAAAATATGTATAGGTTATCTATTTAGACTACTTCGTTTTTATTTTTTGTATAACTTTTTTATATAATTTTTATGATTTTTTATTGATTATTTTTTATAATTTTTATGATTTTTTGGATAATCGTTTTTATTGATTATTTTTTGTATAACTTTTTTATATTTTTTATAATTTTATGATTTTTATAGTTTATTTATAAGTTTTATATTTTTATGTTTTTTTATATATATTTTGTAAGTTTTTTGTTAATTTTTATAACTTCTTATAAATTTTTATTTTCTGTAATTTTTTGCAAGCTTTTATAATTTTTTGTACTTTTTGCAATTTTTTATAATTTTTTATAATTTTTATAATTTATTTACAAATTTCTAAATTTTATATTTTTATAAATATTTAAAAAAATGTTTTATATTTTTCTATAATTTTTCTTTAATTTTTTGTAGTTTCTTATAATTTTAATTTATATTTTTAATTTTTAATATTTTATCTAATTTTTAGTTTTTATTATTATTTTATTATTAAATTATATTTTTTTGTCATAAAATTAAAAAAAAAAATCAAATTTTTTGGTTTAATGTGTTTGTTTTCATGGTAAACCAACAAAATCATCAACTAGAGTTTTTTAAATTTATATAATTTAATATGGAGTATCTAAGTCATGATTAAATAGTAATAGGTTTAAGTTTGGATGTATCTAGTGCTATATGATACTTTCGAGGGGGAAATAGATCGTTAGCTCTATCGATTACAATTAACAACGGGTTAATTATATTTGTGTTAAAAAAATAGAAAATAAAATAAAATAAAAAAGGGACATTTNCATTTGTTTTTTTTTTTTTTTTTTTTTGAAGAGTGGTGCATCTGCGCAATTGATGAACAGCAGTCGCTAAAGATCCCGGAGATTGCACACAATTTCAAGGTTGACTCAACTCTCCGGAGACTGATATCGAAGATCTAGGGATCATGGCGGGAGATAAGGCGGAGGAGGATCTGAAGACTGATGATGGATCTCCTAAAATCAAACCGAGACCGATTATTCGGCTGGGAATCTTTCTCATCGCTCACAGTCCCGTGTTCAGGTGAAATGTTTTCTTCTATTTTTACCATGATTTCTCTTTTATTGTTTTAGTTTCTTCCGTTTTGACTCTCTTCTCTGTTCATCGTGTTCAAGTGTGCTTTTCTCTGCCGCTGGTGTTTTGGCGCTGATGCTTTTACCGCTACTAGCAAAGAACACTTACATCTCCGAGAATGCTCTAATGCCAGGTTATTTTCCATACCTAAGAACGCCATGAAATCCCACTTCTCAATTAGTTGATCTACAAAATGATTACTGGTACGGTTTCTAGGGTTTGGGTATCTCATGTAGTTACATGTGATGATATTATGGTTGATTCTTATCTATTCTACTTGACATTGGGGTTGTTCTATACAATTTGCTTGCTGAGGGTTTCAATGCTGTGAGGTTATGGGTTGCCAATTTCAAGAATTTTATCGTTTGGTGTTAACATATTCTTTTCTTTACTCTATTCTTCAGGCTCTGCGCGCTCTATGCTCTCTCATCAGGATGTTTCTGATGGAAGCAAACTGGTGAAGGATATAAAGAATTTCAGGTTGAATCATGAAGGCCAGGGTGTGTATGTCTTTTCTCCATTATAGTTATTTCCACAGGTTTTGTGTTAAATTAAGCTTTCTCATAGGTGCCTAGGTTATGAGGAAAAGCAACCAAATATGTAACTTGTTTCTATTTACATCTTTCTTCAAGTAATGAAGTCCATACTGTGCATATTATACGTTTCATCTTTTCCAGATATACGAGTTGACATTCTCCTGTTTCTGCCCTTGCTCAACTAACTAATTTATTGTCCATTGGTGTGACTATTTTTCTAGTGAAGTCCAGAGGCTCATTGGAAATTACATGTCAGAAATGGGTGCAGAAGTTTATTATCAAAAGTTCCATTCTGAAGGCAATCAGTTTCACCCCCTGCATTTCTTCTCTGGTCCTGCATCGTATATGTTACAGGGGAATGTTAGTTGTGCTTCTTATGGGGTCAATGTTGCTGGGATTATAAGAGCCCCTCGTGGTGACGGAAAAGAGTCTATCGTGCTGGTTACTCCCTATGATTCTGTAAATGGTGGAGAATATGAGGCTTTGTCTTTAGGCATTGCAAGTTCTCTAATTTCTTTGCTCGCTAGAGTTACCTGGCTTTCCAAAGACATAATTTGGCTTGTTGCTGATTCTCGTTATGGGGACTATAGACCTGTTGCTGCGTGGTTGAGTGAATATAACACACCTTCATTTATAGTCTCAGATTTGCTGAATTGTGGTGAGCTTAATAAACCTGACAGCTTCAGACGAGCTGGAACAATGGCTGCTGCTTTGGTTTTGAAGGTTGATGGTAGGAGTGAAAGGTTCGAGGACACACTAAGTATCTATGCAGAGGCATCTAATGGGCAGATGCCAAATCTTGACCTCATCAATGTTGTAAATTACTTAGCGATGCACAGGCAGGGTTTTTATGTTAAGGTGGAGAAGGTTGTATCTTTACTTTCCTCTAGTTGGTTAAAGATTGTAGGGGAAATATTTGAAGCTGTTGGAAAAATGGCTCAGTCGTTAAACCCCAAATGGAATTTCGTTATCCCAGCTGCCGACTATCTTGAAGCGAGTGCGACTCTTGCAAGTTCACTGTATGCCCAGGTAACATTGTATAATTTTATCTGATGATACATTGGAACAACAAAAAATCTTGAAAGTTGACAGAAAATATCCTTAATTCATTTTAATTAGGCCCTTGGTATCCCAACTGGTCCTCATGGAGCTTTCCGTGATTATCAAGTTGATGCAATAACTTTAAAAGTTTCACCTAGATTTGCTCTTGACAGTACGGCAAGGCAACACGATATCCTTCTACGCGGTGCCCAGTGAGTTTTCGTCTTCATATCTTCTTTCCCATTTTTGACGTATACCTACCTACCCCTTATGACGGTTAAGAACTACGATAATTCCATTTACAGTAGAAATGGTAGCTTTACCTACTCCCAAAGTCTGTATGACTGTGTTGATGACAACTCTGTATTTTCTGTTTAAACACAGGTTACTGGAAGGAACTATAAGATCAGTGAACAACCTCCTCGAGAAGTTCCATCAATCATTTTTCCTTTACCTATTAACTTCCCCAAGCAAATTTATCTCTGTAGGAGTTTACATGATCGCCTTTGCTCTTCTTGTTGCCCCTCTTCCAATGGTTGCAGCCTCTTTATATATTGAGGGCTGTAACGCTCTTTCCAAAGACGCTCATAACCCCGTCAAAGACCTCAAGTCGTGGAAATGGTTAGATGCTGCCAAACAGGTCTTTGCATTGCACTTGTTGAGTTTCATAGTTACGCTGCTTCCGTATTTCATCTGTCAAGTACCAGGCCAACATTCTCAAACAAACTACGCCATCATGTGGGCTACTGCATCTTCTTTGCTTCTCCTTGTAACCTTTATGGCAATCCCAGGTTGCTCTCCGTTCTCCTCGCGGCTCCATGGAACCAGTTGGGCTATCTTGAAATCAGTGACCATTTCAGCTGCCTTCATCGGTTTATGCCTCATGTCCATAATCAATTTCGCTACTGCAGAGATTGGAGCTTTACTGCTAGTGCCAATGTGTCTAATGGTTCGTCCCATAAAACTCGATTTGAGATCGAGAAGTGTGAAGAGCCTGTTGAATGCGTTTTGCAGCTCAGTGTTGGTGACAATTGGGTTCCCAGTGATGTTTTTTGCGATATCTAAAGGGTTGAATAGAGAGTTGAGTCTTGGAGGAGAGTTTTGGAGATGGTTAGAGTCGTTGTGGGCGTGGCAGAGTGCGACATATGTATACATAGGTATGGTTCATCTTCCTTGTTGGCTCCTTTGCCTCTGTATCTTGTTTCATCCTTCGTAATTCTTATTCTACGCTTTTTTCCTACACTTTGCCCAAAGTTATCAACACTGTTTGGATTTGTTTTTATAGATATTCTCACACGCTAATCTGTACTATTAATTGGAAAATATTTTTGAAGATTAACCTCCTTTACTTTTGACTCATAACACACTTCATTTACAAATCCTAAACATTATATAAGCAACCCTTAAAAATATCTAAACATTCCCTTAACAATATAAATAAAAGCCATTAAAACCATTTTCAGCTAGGATTCCGGATGAGTATGAAAGAGAAAATGGAGAAAAATTGGAGAGAGAAGTGAGAAATAATATTGTATGTTGTTTTCTTTAAGAACATATTTCTTTTTCATCTTATTGACAACATCATCATATAACATACTCAAGTTATATTAATGGTGATTTAGAAACAATAAAATAATGTTAATTCAAATAAATCTCTAAAACTCAAACATCCAAAAGTTATGGGTAGCCTTGTATTATTTGACCTTGTCAAAAGGAACAATACTCGACATATGCATAAACTTTGAATGCATATTATGTGTTGCATGTTTCAATTTATTGAGACCTTTTCTTATATTTCCTGTCAAATAATTTTCATATAAGCTAGATAAAAAATGTTACATAGAACGTATGAACTGTTTGACAACTTTTCCATCTCCTTGTATACCATCCTACAATTTAAAAAATATTTTATTGAACTATTGTCGACTTTTAATAATATAGTACACATCAAAACTTCATTTTTTTGTTTTGTTAAATTTGTTTGATTCAGTTTAAAATAACACGTAAATTCAAAAGGTGACATAAAAAATTATGATAGTTTAAACTTGACAGCTAACAACTGCAATATTTCATTTATAATTGGCTATTCAAGTAAATTATAATATTAAAATTTATTTTTCATTGCAACTATATCCAATAACTAAAAATCCAAAATTAATAGTTCATAAATATGAGGTGACGATTGAAAGTTAAAATATAAACTTTTATATCACTAGTGAAAGAACTTAATATGCAATCTATCACATATTCTAATTTTATAAGTGATTTCATAGGTCTTGTTTTGGTGGCTACCACAGTTAATCGCCAGCGATAAGTTAGGTGTAATTCTCATACCTAATTTAGGGGTTTCTATTTTTTTTTTTTTTTGCGTGTCCGGATCCGATTATGGGTTTTAGAAAATCCAATTTAAATTTGGTGTATTTTAGACTTGATGTATATTTGTTTTGATTTTAGGTTTGAAAGTTTGTAATTGGGTTATATTTAGATGTATACTGTGCATTTTAATAGAACTTTTTTTATATAAAAATATATACACACGTTTACTTGGACTTCTAACGAGCAGAACGTGAAAATCAACGAAAATCACATGGTCTCATGAGAGCAACGGGAATGACAATCTTTTTCTATAATTCCTTATAAGTGTTTACTTTTTGTTTTTATTTTATGTGTAAGGAGTGTTTACTTATTGTTTGGGTAGAATAGTGCTTATATTTTGCCCTCGTTCCAAGTGTTGCCCGACGAACTGTTTAGATAATTAGAACATGTCTAATGGAAGTATCTGATGGGTATCTGGAGCAAAAGCCCAAAATATAT
The DNA here is from genome assembly GCA_900406425.1 of Iberis pinnata. Classification (NCBI taxonomy): domain Eukaryota; kingdom Viridiplantae; phylum Streptophyta; class Magnoliopsida; order Brassicales; family Brassicaceae; genus Iberis; species Iberis pinnata. Next base: position 25,807 of record OVBE01002268.1, on the reverse strand, counting down.
TAATTTTTTAATCTAAAATTATCATATACGATTCTTATTTTAGGCATTCCATATACTTACTAAAAACCCCACGTGTTGTTATGATATTGGCTCAGTAAAAAATTTAAGAAAAAAAAATCGAACATTTCGTCTTTCTTGCACTTAACTGGGAAATTTATCATCGCCGGATAATTGCTGCTTACTCCCAAGCAAGCCAGAATGTCGATTTAGCTGGTGAGATTCTTTTTGAAATGCATAATGTATTTTCTTTGTTAAGTTTGTGCAGAAGTTGACGATGCAAAATTGGTTGTTTCTTAAGGATGCATGCAAAAGATAAAAGATGCAGATGATGATTGGCCAGAATTGATGATGATGATGATGATGATGAATTGATGATGATGATGCATTTGCATTTTGATATTGGTATTGGTTTTTGGTTTTGAAATAATCCAAAAGAGTTTTGGTTTTTGTTTTGATTTGGTTTTGGTTTTGAATTGTTTGTACTTGAGATACTCATTTTGAGATACCACCAATAAAGTTAAATTTAAAACACAATTTATAAGTGTATCTCAAAACATTAAACAAACATTAAAAACTATTTTTTTCATTTGAGATACTCAAAATGAGAACCCATCCTTGAACATGCTCTTATAAATTTTTGTTTTGGGTACAAGAAGTATTCCGCAGTAAAAGCGAAGATGAAAAAGAGAACTTGGAAGCTTCAAGATCTAACTCCACTATCATGTTTTCCATCTGAAATCCTCCTATCACCATCTCTGTCGTCTTCATATTCACACCTCCGTCTAAAAACCCTAAACAAACCACATTTCTCTTTACTTTCACCATCGAGTTCCACCCATTGATCCTCCACTTAGCTCCGCCGTTCACCACCAAATCAATCACCGGAACCGCCTTCGAAACTCCCATCCATTTGTTGTTGAAACATACCTCGAAAGGCTTCACCTTTGCCACTCTAACCATTTTAGTTCCTCTCACAAATTCTCTAACCAGAGCCTTGTAAACGGAAGTCTTAAAGACTGTGTAAGGAGCCAAAGTGCATATCATTGCATTTCCATGGCTTTTCTTATCTGAAGGAACAACTTTTCCCGCGATTTCGATGGATTTTACGTCAATGAAATACCCACCGGAAGATCTGTCAATAATCAGAGGTGTAGAAGCCAAGGTCGTAGTGTAAGGATAACCTCCTCCAATGTGAAGACTTCCTAAACCGGCCGGTTTAGAGGGCAAACAAAGAGACATTTTTCTCTTGATTTTGTGCATTGACGCGAGCTGTGAAGGGAGCGATATTGAGGATACTCCAAGACCAATGGTCCCGTTAACAACCTCCGGCATGAGCTTTAATGCGTCAGCGTCGTTGGTGCAAGCTAAAGTCAAGGAAGAGCGGACGGTGTTAGTGATGCCGTTAAGTTTTACGGCGTCAAGACCGAGAAGTGTGTTAAGTGGATGTTCAGTGAAGGAAGTGGAGACATACTTGCCGCAAGTTATGGTCTTGTTGAAACAAAACAAGTCGGGTTTTGCTTGTTTACATCTAGCTGAGTTGCAGCGAACTGGGAGGTAAGTGGTGGATTTCAAGGCAGTGTTGCAGCGAAGGAGAACGGATGAGCCGCCGCCGAGATCGACGGCGAGGCTGTGAGTGAGGGGAGAGTGATTGTTGTTTCCGAGGTTGAGGTTTGTGTAGTAGAGACTGGTGGCTTTGTCTTTGATCAATGGAAGTACAACAACTGGTGGATTTGGTTTCTGGATGGTGGTGGCGGCGGCTAAGGAAATATGAAAGGTAAAGATGATGAAGAGAATATGCAAATTAAATAAAGAAGCCATAGTTGTATTTTTCTTGATTTGGAAATGATAAAGGAAGTGTTGATGTATTTATATTATTGATGTCTATGTCGTGATGAGTGATGACAATTTTGGTAGCTTTCACTAAAAGCTTGGATCTTTTGATTGATTTCCTAAGAAGCTTTCTCTACTTCTATTTTTAATTTTTATTTATGAACCTTTAATAATATTTTCCCCATCTCATAAAATAAAATATATTTAAATTAATTATATGACCATGGTTACAGTAATTTCGATTAATGTTATTAACCACCGATTAAAGTTAGAAAAATTGTTTAATCTTAATATTAACCGTTTAATATACAGTTAAAACGGTTACGGTTAAATATAGTTTCGGTTAATATAGACTATATTAACCGAAACTATATTTAACCGTAACCGTTTTAACTGTATATTAATGATACAGTTAGATACAGTTGTAGTTGTGATATAAATGATGTTACAGTTATAAATAAATAATTATATATTAAAAAACTCAAATTGTTGTAAAGATGTATAATACTAAAATTCTCATAAATTATATAAATTATATTAATCATATAAATTAAAAAAATATTATAAATGATTATATTGGTATAAAATAAATAAATAAATATGCTAAAAAAAATTAAACAAATTTTTTATTTTTTATTTTTTATCTTCCAATTGTTAACAAATTTCTAGTAGTTAATAATAGTGGTTTGTAGGGTTAGATTATGAATGTTTGTTGGTTTTTAGTTTTAGGATTTTGGTGTTAAATTTTAGTTTTTAAAATTTGAATTTCTTGTGGACTTTAAAGTTTACAAACTTTTATATGGAGTAATATTTTGATTGTGTGAGACTGTGAGTGTAGTAAACAAAAAGATGAATGTTAATGTCTAAAAGTACTATTTTTGCAAAAAGAAAAATTTTGTAAAGGCTAAGAAAATTAATACAAAGAAAAACATGAAGAATAGAGATGTTGAGCTTTTAGGTAAAAAATGATAAAACATGATGGTGTATTAACTAATATTATTGCGGCAAAAAGTATAAGATAAATATAAAAAGAGTCTCGACAAAAAAAAATCAAGAAATATAGATTTTGGTTTTGTAAGTAGAAAGTGGTTATCTAGTCAAAGCTAGTTTCTTTACACAAATCTCGAACTACTTTTTTAAAAGTCATGATTGGCAAAAAAAATTTTTCCAAAAACAAAAAACTATAATCTATCCAAAAAACGAAAATTAGTTACCAATTAAGGTATAGATTTGCTGCTTTCCTCTTAACATGTTGGTTTTTTCAATAATAAATATGCATCTCTTATTTTTCAAAATTTTAAAAAGTTTAAACTATTTATAAAACCATCAAGATATTAAATACATCAATTATTCTATTTAATTAAAAAATAAAGAAAATTAAAATAAAATGTAATGGTTAAAAATTAACAATATTAATCACTATCTTCATATCTTATTGAAGATACATCACTATCAATATCTTCTAATTCCTTTCCATTGTCTCGAACATATTTTTGTTATTTATATTAGGCTCTAGTTCAATCGTCAAGGGACGACTCAGACTCAATAGATTCTGAACTTATTCTTGATTGTGTTTCATGTAGAATTTGGCCTCACATGCTAATAGCTCGTTCAACCGGAACATTTGAAATTGATGCTGAAAGACTGTCATTTGCAATCATAACTAAAATTGGATAATAAGATTGATGATTCTTCCACCATTGCATGACTTGAAAATTATTACCTTCATCTTATTACTAAACTCAAAATTAGTAATTAAATATTTTTCAAGTTCAGAATTATTACCTTATGATAGTCGTTGTCTTTTTTTGTCGCGGCATCCTTTTGGCAAGACTTAGTGTAGATGTTGAGACATATCATTTTCTAAAGGTGATTCAACTACATGGGTTGTCATATACTTATATACTCTATATTATTCATCATATACATTTTCAATGTTTTTTGTACTTGAAATAATGCTTTGAATGTCAATACTATCAGATAAATGCAATAAATCATAATACATGATAAGGTAATCAGATAAATCATATAATTTAGTACTAGGAACAAAAACAGATACAAAAAAAATTAAGAGGTACTAGTATTTTTCATAATATTTTAACCATTTTTTTCTCATGCTTAGAACACATGTTGATAAAATAATATTATTTTATGTTCATGTAAAACATCAATCATCAATAATATTATTTTCATGTTCATGTAAAATAATATTTTTATGCAATATCAACACATTCATACAAAAATAAATGATTAATAGGATAATAAACACCCGATAATAAATATGTTGCATCATTAAAACACTTCAACAATTTTAATAGTGCATTACAATCATCCCAATGGGTTGTCCACGAAGTTAAAGAACTACAATTTTGTTGAATAAAACTACATAACAAATATTTAATAACCAATTGAACCAATAAACATATTATAAGTCGAATTCCAACGAGTATGAACATCTCGAGAAAATCTTTTGAGAGATACATTATGCATTTTACAAAATTGGAACCATTGTTTCATTAATTGTGGATGTCCTCATAAATAATTCAAAGCACTTGTTATTGGTGAAATAAATTGATTTTAAGAAGCTAATAAACCATCTTGAACACATAAATTCAAAACATGACAAATTCATCGTATATAAAAAATATTTTCCACCTAAAATAGGACTACAATTATATATTAAATCATCAACTGATGTAGCATTAGCATATGCATTATCACATGAAATAGAAAATATTTTGGTTGTTAATTATATTCCTCCAAAATAATTTTTATCAATTTAAAAATATTATCAAATGTTTTTCATCAAAAAATCGAAAAGCAATATTTCTCTTTTGAATATTACAATCATTATCATTCTGATGATATGTAATACCCATATAATGATGAATTTGGCAATGATCACTCCAAATATCACAACATATTGAAACATTATTATGCAAATGAGAAAACAAATTTTGTACTTTCTTTTTTTGTTTTTTGATAAAGTTTCTTTAAAGTACGAGTAAGAGTAGTTCGAAGTACTCTTTTAGCTTGTGGATTTAAAGCATTTTTGCAATAATTATTAAAGCATACTTTTTCGCCAAAGCTATGGTCAACCGTAACAAATTTTGCTAACTCTTCTCAATTTTTTTTTTTCCAGAGTAATGAAAAAAAGAAAGATTAGAAGAAATAGCATTTTGAGTTTGATTATTTTTCCCACCAACTTTTTCAGGGTAAATTTTTTGCAAATGATATTTATATGAACCATAACCCGAACCTATTTCCTGAAAAAGTTTTTGTTGCAATAATTACAACATGCTTTCATTTCTCCATTAAGTTTTTCTTTACAGAAGTATATCTTAAAAACATTAGAAGCATTCAAACGTTTTTTTTCCGAATTTAAGTTAGCTTGTTCACGAGTTGCATTTTCTTGCGTATTGATGGTTGGAATTTGAATATCTTCTTCCTTTTCTGAGCCAAAATTTGAAAAAAGTGAATTGTTAAACATTGTTAGACAAAATAGAAAGTTGAAATCGGTTTTAAGAACACTTTTAGTGTTTTTTTGGTGAATAAGAATAATTTTAAAACTTTCATATGAAGCATTATTTATAATATATTATTGTTACTAAAAACGTGAAAAACTATATAAAAAAAAGATTTGAAAGTTTCTACGGTAACTACATAGGGCTACTAACTAAATAAGTAAATAAAAAGTAAAAAAAAAAAACAAATTTAATAATCTTATCAAACCAACGGACATATTGACTAATGACTGTTGTTAGCTTCGTTTTTTTTAAGAAATCAATTACACATGATTATAGCATTTGTTACTAACAAACTTCTCGTAACTAATAATTAAGTTAAAACATGGTTATATCTCTTTGACAAAAAAAGACAATTGAAATTAATTTTTAAATATATATATATATATATATATATATATTTATATATCATTTTTAAAACATATATTGAATAATGTATCTAAATAGCAATCATATTTTTGTTTAGAAAAGATAAACAATATTGTCACATTCATGTTTATATTTTAACTAACAAAAAAATGTTATTCTATTTAGGAAATTTGATTATAATACATATATTCTTATGTCACAACAATTATATGTATTTAAAAGAAAAAACTGTTACGGTTGTAAATTTACGATTTAATTTTTACGGTTAACCAACAGTTTTGATATGGTGAAGGTTAAGTAACGGTTATACTCTAACCTTTTTTAACCATAACTAAAATATTTGAATGGTTAATAGTTACAATTTTAACCATTTTGTATAGTTACGGTTCATATAGGGTTTGAAAACAAAACAGTTATGATCTGAATTACAGTTACAGATTAATTTTGATCATGGCTTTTACATATATAAAAACTACTATCGGTCAAATATATATATATATATATATATATATATATATATCCAAAGGACAGAAACCAATAAAAATCAAATCAGTCATAAACACAATTAATAAAAAAACAAATTTCTCACCATTGGAAGTCTCAATTCTACACGAATAATTAGAACTCGAGCAAGGTTAAATGTTGAATATACAAGAGCTAGCTGCAAAACTAAGACATACTAGTAAAGCTACAAAAGGTGTTGGGAAAGTCGACACAGGAAAACTTCCTCCCATAATAGATAAAGAACATAGTGGTTGCTTATCCGTGTAGATGAATGCGAAAACACAACCATCGATTTTCTAGAGATGGCATAGTTAAAAGAAAAAGATGCCTTGAAAGCAGACCGACATAAGGAAACAGACCTTAGCTAAATCTAAATTGTAAAAATAAGGCTAGTTCAACCTGTAGAAATAGTTGAGGAGAAGGTCAAAAACTAGATGTGACTAGCATTGACATCAAAGACATAAGCTGATTAATACGACAACCAAACGAGAACTAACAACCCACAAAAGACTGACGATGTGGATGTCAGAAACCTAGCTACCGGAGAAACCGTTAAAAACCAAGAGATACGCCACTCCTCTGAATAATACATGCACCAAAGAAAACCAAGTATAGAGGCTCGAGGACCTCAGAAGGCCTAAAATCGAAAGAATGAAAATGAGCAAATTGAAAGCTAAACTGCTGTCGAGAGGACCAACCAGGAAAAGAGATTTGGAAAAATGTTATTGTATATGGGCGTAAATAAGAAATATGGTGTTGTATATATATAAAATTTTGACAAATTTTTTGTCGAAAAAATTACACTGCTGAATTCAAAAGACTTTATAATCAAATTGTGTGAATTATTTTTTGTTTTCGACTAGTTTTCGAGTAATAATTAAATAAATAAACAAAGTTTGGTCGAAACTTGGTCGAAAAAATTAAACCGCCGAATTCAAAAAAGTGGGGCGGTTAAAATGTAGTAGTTAATCTGCATTATTTTTTATAGATAACGAAAAATTAAGCGGTACGAGACATAAAATAATAAGTGGGACGGTACGATTAGGTGCAGTGCGAAAAAGAAAATTAGCGGTGCAGGACAATTGCGGTGCAGGATAATGTTTTTTGTTTCAAAATACCACACTTCAATTATTCCAAAAATTTAATTAAAAAGGTTTACTTCCATAAATACTACAAACATAAAAGTTAATAGTATTGATGTGATCCTCCTCAAGACTGTCACTTTGAAGATGAACAAAAACAAAATAAAATTAAGATAGATAGAAAATGGTTCGAATGGTACACAAGGGATGCGGAAAAGCCCTTGATTCACCAGATAGTCATGGATCAAATTGGATCACATAAGTTTCGAAAGAATTTTGATACACCAGAGGTGATCCTTGGATATTACACACCAAGAGATCGGATAGTCCTTTAGATATTACACACCAAAGAAGCTTGATTGGATATGTCACACCAAACAAGATGATCAAAAATTTAGGAAAAACTCAACTAAAATGATGGATAATTTATTTTGAGAGATTACAAGAGTTTAAATAGAGAACAAGATAGTTTGCATGTAGGAGAGAGAGTGTGAGCTATAATTTCTTTGTCCATCTATGCATGTAGGAGAGATAATGTTTTTTAATTGTTGTCCTTCTTCAAAGGAGCGTAACTTCTTAACCACGCGAGCACTCTTGATGATCTTGGACTTGTTAGAAAGCTGAATTTTGGGCCTACAACTTTGATGAAGAGCCCAAATTCGTTCGACAAAGGCTTGTAAATCTGTCATCTTTGAGAAGAATATGGCCGAGAAAGTTACCCATGATCATATGTTTATTCATTTGCGCATAACTCCTCATCCAGGCGGCCGATGTTAGAGATCTTGGGATTTATTGAAATATGGCTTCAATACCTGTAACTTTGATGAATATCATGAGTCCAAAATCCTGAGTAAGATTTTTGTAAATCGGAGATATTTAAAACACACAGGATCTGGCCGAGAAGGCTGCCACGTATTGTATCATAAGTAGAAAACAACAACATAATTTGTAAATCATCCCAAAAAATAATAACCATGAAGTGTTGTATCATTCACGAAAGTTTTTTTGAATTTTAAATTTATTTTAATTAATTTTTCATTTAATTTTTTAAACGGATATTTTTTTAATATACGATCGTAAACTACTATTAGTCCCCGCCAGAAAGTTCATCACAGAAAGATTATCATTATTCTTCATTTCCCGTGTTCAATTTGTTTTATTAAACATATGCATCTCTCGTAAAGAGACTAAATACCCTAGTGTCTCTCCCTTCTCTCTTGCATCATCTAGTGTTGTCGTCAACTTCACTTGGCCTGGGACCGACGCCGGCGGCTTCTCTAGCGCTGGCACGACCCCTTTCACTTTTCTTTTTTTTTCTTATTTATGTGTTTGTGTTGTTTTTCCGTCTAAAGAGTGAAAGCTTCATCAGGTCTGAGAGGCTCTGCTTTGTGGTGTGAGAGGTTTTGGCCATAGCTGTCGTGGGGAGATCTTTAGGTATTTGGTCAATGGTGTGGCGATGCTGTGCTAGTTCTTACCGGCGATTTGTTGTTATGCCTCGTTCTGCGGCCTTCTTCCTTTGTTTTCGTTCTTCTTCTCCGCCAGTCCATTGCTCTTCCTTGTCTTCTTCTGTTTCAGGTTTCCCTGGTCTATTCTCGTCGGTGTTACCTTCGGGAGTTGGGTTAGTGTGTACATTTGTTTCTGGTTGTGTGGTGTGTAGGGTTGAGTAATGGTTTTGTGTGTTTAGGTTTGATATCAGGTTAGTGTGGTTCTTGCTTGAGCTTTCTTGTGCCTCTGGTTTTTTCTCTTTCGATTAGCCTTTGTCTGTGGTCAGTATAGTTTGACTTGTTTATTTGGTTTAGTCATATTGATCGTCGTCTTCGATGGACCGTTTAGGCAGCCTTTGGGCTCGTCCATGAGATATTTCCTATAGATTTGAAGCACGATCTGTTTGGAATTTGTCTTCTCTTTACCGGTGTGTAGTCGTTTTCGTGCGGTCTTTCTGGCTTCTGACATTATTAATGAGCTCTTATTTCTGGTTAGGAAATCTGTTATGTCATTTTTTTGAAATGCATTATTTTTACATTCAGAAGTCTACCGAACTTTAGTGAGGACACGTGAAGCAGTGTTAGTGGGAGTTTGGATGTTTGTTCGTCTTTGTCTTCTCATATCTTGTTTATTGGAAATATTGACAGGTTTGTAGTGGGCAGTGATGGTTCCACATACTTTTTAGCTTCTTCGATATAAGTTTATATTTATCTTTGACTTGTGGTATGTCGGGTTTTGTCTTTTGAGATTTTAAACTTTGTTAACTGAAATCTGCGGGTTTTGTCTTCTGAAATTTTGGGCTTTGTTAACCAAAATCTGCGGACTTTGGTATCTCGTTTTGTAATATCTTTTCGGTTATATATAATGCAATAGACGGAAAAAAAAAAAAACAAATGCATTTCTGTCACTACAACAGAGTCTATTTTTTCTGTTTTGGGCAAAACAATACGAGATGTTTTTAAGTGGAGAATGGGTTCATTGCAAGTGGTCTAAAATGAGAACAAGAAGTGTTAAATGGAAGAAGAGAAGATGTGAAACTAAGCTTAGACAATCTAATATCAATCTCCACCAAATTATCTTCCATCTGATACCCTCCAATCACCATCTCTTTTCCTTCCTCAAACGCTAAACACATCACTCCTTTTTTCACAACCACCATCGAATTCCAGCCGTAGATTCTCCATCTCCCTCCACTCCCCACCGTCAGATCAATCACCGGAACATCCTCCATCTTTTTCAATCTATAACATACCTCGTAAGGAGAATCCACCGTCACTGTTTCCACCATCTTCTTCGCCGCAGCTTTCTCTCTATACTCTTTGATAAAACGTTCGTAAATCGAACTAGGAAGGACAGTGAAAGGAGTCGTCGTACTAAGCTTACATCGAATCGAATTCTCCAAAGGAAGCGCCTTTCCATGGATTTCGATTGATTTGACTTTAAAGAAGTATTCATCTGAGGCTTCTTCGGTTATGAGCGAGACGGTGGTGAAGAGCCGAGAAGCGTCGTCACTGTACGGAGGTAGGAAGTATGGACCGCCGCCGATGAAAAGGTCTCCGAAACTTGTTTCCTCTGTTTTAGAAGGAAGACAGAGAGCGAATTTTGGCGAGAGTTGTGAGGGGAGAGAAAGTATGCTTCTAGAAAAACTAAGCAATCCCTGAGCTTCCGCCGGAAACCCGTCGTAACTTTTGCGGCTGACGCAGGCGAATATAAGCGGTGGAGAGATGAATCGAGATCCAAAGCTTAAGCCGTCTGGTATTGAGTAGAAAAACATTACATCTTCACCTAAGGTTCCACCACGTAAAGTGTTATCCACGGGATTGTACGGATTTATACCACAAGGATGGTCGGAGCATCCTGGTTTGACTTTTGCTCCGGCGCCGGAGCAGTCCCACCAATCTGTTAAAAAGTTTCAGTTTTTAAATAACAATAAAAACAGAACGGATCAATAATGTTGAAGAAGTGACCTGGTTTGTGTAAATTGGAAGGAACTGTGAGCTTTGAGAGTTTACATTTGGGTGAATCGAAATCAATCGGAATATAAGAAGAGGAGGAGTAGCCGGAGAAGCAGTCGAACCAAGTGTAAGGTTGAGAGAGGTCGATGACAAGGCTAACGGAGACAGTGATGTTGGTTCCTATGTCGATGGTGGTGAAGTAGAGATTTGTGATTGGATCTTTGATAACCGTTTGGATTAACGTCTTAGGTTTCTCAGCGACGACTACGGAGAGGAAGAGGAGGACGAACAGTGGGAGACGCTTCATTTTCTAGTTTAGCGTTGGATTTGAGAATTCTTTATTATGTTTAGATATTCGATTATTGCAGATTATGAAATTTTGACAGCTAATGAAGATTTTGTTGACCTTAAAGAATTTTAAAATACACATCGATAGACAAATTTCCAAGGTGAAAAAAAAATGTGCACCAGCCGGGAATCGAACCCGGGTCTGTACCGTGGCAGGGTACTATTCTACCACTAGACCACTGGTGCTTCTTGTTTTGTGTTTCATTTATTTAGATTTTGGATATTATGTAAAGTACATTTAAGATATACAAGAAGTCAATTTTGATATCAAACTCAACAGATGCATTGATACCACCTGGAATCAATAAAATGAGCTATACACATTACTGAACTGAGTTTAACAAATCTGGGCAATGAGAAAAAAATCAAGCGAAGGGAAGAGGCCTCTTTTTCAGTGTTGTTCATCACTAGTTTCCACTTTAATCTCTAAAAGCTCATCGATTGGTTGTCTACAAATGGGACATTTGTTTGACTGAAACCTCAATTCTTTTGCACAGTCTCTACACAAACACTGCAAAAAAAAGACACAACACAATTAGCTTATAAACAGCAATAATGTGAAACCAAAAGAGATTGGGAGAAGGTTTTACCAAATGTCTACAAGGCATGACGGCTGTGTCCTTAGGTTCTGTCAAACATATGACACATTCATTGCCACCAGTATCCTCTAAACCAGACGCAGTGTTACTTTCATCAATTCCATACAACTCACGTAGCTCATATCGAACTCCTTCAATCCATAGGATCTGCTTCATGACCTTCACTTTGAAAGATCCATCATTAGTGTGCTCCAAACACGCTTGTGTGACTTGTTTATGAACTAATACTTCATCCGAAACAGAGATAACAGTCTCAGCTGATATTACTAGTGGGTAAACCTCGTCTAGTGATGGTTTTGATAGATCATCAAGTGCAAAGAAGGCTAGGTCGGTTCCTGTCCCTGATGGTTGTAGAAACTTCTGTGCAGTTCCTTTTTGGAAAGGGACTTTGGTTATTGGGTATGCTTCTGGTAAATGCGGGACCATTGTGCAGTTTGCTTCCTCTTTTGCAAAAAAGATGATTGAGAAACTGAAATTGGAGACAAAAACCATACCAACTTATCATCGAATCCTATTTCTGGTTCTAACATACATAAATTCAAATTTCAAGGGTTTTGATTCATATCATATCATATCAAGTTGAAACTGTCAAAAATTGAGAAATTAAGGAAGCATACCTGCCATCAAATAAAGCATCAAAGACGAAGGAGACTAGATGACGACCAGGGTTAAGATCGTCTGCTTCGAGCCTCACCGTATCTTTATGAACATTCACATCATTTCTCACTTTCTTTGCGCTCTGATGCTCCACGTATGGTGGAGGAGGGGGTTGCTGAACCGGAGGTGGACCGAAGATAACCGGTCTCATCATATGATTCCACACATTTTGATGATAACCGGAGAAATAAAGAGGAGCCTGAGCCTGAGGCGGAGGAGTGTAGCTGTACTCGCTGTACGGCGGGGGAGGAGGAGGGTGATTGTGGTGGTAGCGACGGTGTTGGTTGTCTCGTCTACGGTTGCTGAAAGAAATTCCCATAGAGAGACGATGGAAGAGGAGAGGAAAAAGTCAGATGAAAGATTTTGTATTGTTCAATCGGCAGAATATACATTGTTACTTGACAGTATGAAGCATCTACACGCTAGATCAAGAAATGTCAACGGCTGACGAGTCTCTTCATCTGCAAAACTCTGTGAATTTTCTTCTCTTGATTATTGTTTATATCGGATGCTTCCGAAGACTTTCACAGCTCTTTTTTTTTGGTCACAAGTCTAGTTTCATTAATTAATCGATTCAGTCATATGGCACAATAAAAGTTACTAGAACCTTCTCAATACAAAAGATAGAAGTTACTCTCACTTGGTGACAAGAAAGAAAAAGAAGAAGAAGAAGTTAATCTCACTTTAAGTAAATGTTTAATAGTCTTGTTGACCCTAATCAACTCCACGAGTCTTTAAGCTCGTACTTGGCTAAAAATAATGAAACATGTGAATTTTAACTTTTTTTTTTGTCACAATTTTAAACTTGTTCAAGTTCAAGCGTTCTGGCTTGTAATTTTCATGTTCACCAATCACTTCATTGTCGTAAGTAAAAATTTATTTGTATCCATAAAGTATAGTTATGCCCAGTGAAGACTGTTTACATATTCGTTACTAAGATCAAACCATTCATATCTGATTTTTATTTCCTTTTTAACTTTCAAGCATACCATGAGTGTAATGTATACAAAATTTGATTCGTTATGATTGTACAATGATGAGTTTAGAGTCAGCTCACACTAAACAAAACATTTCTTCTCTTTATATGTTGCATTAGGATGTAATGAGTTTCTTATCATTGAAATATTAAATTTTTTCTTTTTTTTTTGTCTAGCCTAAATGACTATCTTTTCTCTTAATTTTTATGGTATGAATGCCTCAATGAAAATGTATTTGTTTCTTCTCAAAGTATTTTTCAATGTGTTACTTTTAAACTCTCTTCTTCAAACTACTTTTTATTGAAAACTCAGTTTGAGACTTTCTTGTCTAGCCAAATGCTCATAGGTTTTGTCACAGTGGATTCTACTAGGCTTGGTTCAAAAACAACTGTCAGAAACGGAGATATTGTTACTCAAGAAACAAACCCAGAGTTTAGAAGATGGATCCAGCGAGACCAACTGGTAAGAGCCTAGATTTTTGGAACTCTCACTGAAGATGCTCTGAGAGCAGTCTATGGTCTTCAGTCTTTTTAAGAAGTTTGGGCATGTCTTGGAAAGAAATACAACCGGGTTTCAACTACAAGAAAGTTGGATCTTTAAAGGAAACTCCAAGATATCTCAAAAAATTAGAAGACTATGACATAATACTTAGAAAAAATAAAGACTATAATTGACTAACTAGACTTTGTTGGTTCACCAATGACTGGACAAGAGGTTATCTATGGACCTTTGAAAAATCTGGGTAAAGAATATGAATCCATTTGTATTGTCATTGAAAATTCGATGGATGATGCACCATACACTTGTTTTGTGGATGTGGTATACAAGTTGACAGGTTTTGAAGATAAGCTTCAGACTTATCAAAAAGAGTCTGAAGTTTCAGCACATATGATGTTTAATATTGGAAGAGGCTATAATAATCATGGAAGAGGGCAACACAACTAGAGGATACAACTAGATGAAAAAGATTTTGTTCTTACTCCACCAGAGGAAGAGGCATTTCACATCAGTTCTCTTCTAGCTCATATTCAAACAACACAAGGCCATCTTGTCAAATTTGTGGCAAGTTTGGTCACTCTGCTGCAAAATATTACTGTCGTTTTGATCAAAACTTCCAGTCTTCATAAGAAATGCACTCTGCCCTTTCAGCTATGAGGGTATCTGATCAAGAACAAGCTTCGGGACTATAATAGTCTCTTGATAAAAGGGCTACAACTCACATTACCAACACGTCTGCTCACTTGAATGTATATTAACCCTACTCAGGAAATGATTCTGTTGTTGTTGGAAATGGTGATTATCTTCCAATCACTCACAATGGTTCAATAGCTATTCAGACTCCCCAAGGTACACTACCTTTAAATAATGTTCTTGTATGTCCTGGTATCACCAAATCACTATTTTTTCTCTAAGCTAACCTCATAATATCCATGTCACTTTATCTTCGATTCTGATTTTGTTTCTGTTAAGGACAAAATAGAAAAATCAGATGATATCATAGGGAAAAAGGCACGAGGATTGTATTTGTTGGAGAACCAGAAGTTTAAAGTTTTTTACTCCAATAGACAATAAGCCACAAGTGATGAGGTGTGACATCAAAGGTTGGATCACTCTCACAAGGAAGTTCTCCAACATCTAATGAAGACTAAATATATAGTAATGTTTAAGAAAATATCTCAACTATGTGATGCCTGCCAAGTAGGAATATTCAGTAAACTACTTTTTTCTTCGTCTGAGTTTGTAGCAACAAGACCCGTAGAACGTATTCATTATGAACTATGGGGTCCTGCACCAGTTTTTTCTTCACAAAGATTCAAATATTATGTGGTTTTTGTTGATGATTTCTCAAAAATCTCTTGGTTTTTCTCACTCAAATTCAAATCTGATTTCACCTCAGTTTTTATCATGTTTCAGAAGCTAGTTGAAAATCAATTTTAGAACAAGATATTTATGTTTCAATATGATGGCGAGGTGAGTTTGTAAATCAAAAATTCCATAACATATGAAAAATTATGGAATAAAAAACCCATCCCATGCCCCTTCACACCTCAACAAAATAGAACTACTAAGAGAAAACACATGCATTTAACTGAGCTTGGTCTTACTATGTTGTTTCAAAGTAAAGTTTCTAAGCTGATGTGGGTGGAAGCATGCTACATAGCTAATTTTTTTTATCAATCTATTGCCATCATCAAATCTGCATGATAGTAAGAGTCCTTTTGAAATGCTAAATGGAAAAGCTCCAGTTTACATTGCCTTAAGTGTCTTTGGATGTAAATTCTTCCCTTATCTTAGACCTTATATGAAGAAAAAGATGGATCAAAATTCACTCATCTGTGTTTTCCTCGTATAGACTGAGAAATTCAAAGGTTACATGTACTATTATTCACCCACATGAAAAGTATTCATCAACAAACACATGCTATTTGAAGAGTCACATTTCTCTTTTGCTGATCTTTACACAAATTATCAACCTGAATCAGACTCTACACTTTACTCAGCTTGGAAACTGAGTGTACCAACCACTCCTAGCTTGTCAGTTACAAAAGATGTGATGGAAGTAAATTAAGAGACTTATCTTGTTCTCATTTCATGTGTTATTCTTGCACGCACGGAGATGCCTCATGCAAACACAGAGTTGCCTATGGTTCCTCTTCAAAATAATGATATAGTTCATCTTCAAGATAATGAGACTCCACATGTGTCTCCTCAACACATTCAGACAAATCAAGCTCCTCTTCCATCACATACCATGACCACAAAAGCAAAAGCTTGAATAATCAAGCCTCATCCTAAGCATGCTCACTTCACTACCAAATCTATTTACCCAGAACCAAAAACAATGAGGATGGCTTTTATGGATTCTAGTTGGACTAAAGCAATGGAAGAGGAATTAAATACTCTGTATGAGATTAAAACATGGATTCTGGTTCCAAGAGAAGAAGCATATCAAGTACTAGGATGTAAATGGGTTTATAGAATAAAACTCAATGCATATGAGAGTTTTGATAAATTATAGGCTCATTTGGTGGAAAAATGGTATCCATAGCAAGAAGGAGTTGACTATGTGGAGACTTATAGTCCACAGATAAGCATTACAACAGTCAGAATAATACTTCATATAGCAGTCACACATAAATGGCAAATCAACAGCTCGATGCCTGCAATGCGTTCTTACATGGACACTTACAAAAAATTGTGTACATGAGACAACCTCCTCGTTTTGATGATCAATCCACACATGATTATGTGCGTAAACTGAAGAAATCCATCTATGGCTTAAAAAAAATCTCCACGAGACTGGTTTGATAAATTCAATTCATACCTTATTCAATTTGGTTTACTCACTAGTGTTAGCATGACCGAATGTTCCCCAATGCCAACCCCAATGCCTATACAGCTTGACAAATTATCAGGTTATATTGAACCTTTCAATGATCCAACATATTTCAGACGCTTAGTTGGGAAGCTTAAATATCTCACTTTGACTCGTCTTGATATTCAATATGTTGTGAGTTATGCGTGCCAAAAGATGCACTCTCCTAATGTATCTAATTTTAATATGTTGAAGAGGATACTTAAATATTTACAGTGAACGCAAGATATGGGAACCAATCTGCTATCTTCATTTACATTCGTCCTCATTGCTTAGTGTGACAGTGATTGTATAGGTTGTAAAGAGACTAGAAGATCTACTGGTGGTCTTTACACTTTCATAGGGTCAAGTATCATTTCCTGGCATGCAAAAAGGCATCCCACAATCTCAAAATCATCAACAGAGGCTGAATACAATACATTATCTCTGGATGCATCAGAAGTTAAATGAGTGTCCAATTTATTGCATGAACTAAACTTGGATCAACATTGTGTTCTCCTAGCTGCTATGTGACAACCTTTATGTTGTATACTTGACTGCGAATCCAATTCTACACACAAGATCAAAACATTTTGATGTGATTACCATTATGTTAGAGAAAGAGTTACCATGAAATTTCTGGAGGTTAAGCACATTCTTGCTTCACTGCAGTTCGTTGACATCTTCACTAAATTCTTGCCTCAAGAACCTTTCTTTCAGCTCAGATTCAAATTTGGTATCATATCTCCTAATGCCACAAGTTTGAGAGGGTGTATAAAGAAGAAGGATACTCTTCTTCACACCAAATGTTTTGGCTCAACAAAAAAGGAAGTTGGGCTTAAAAAGAAATTGCACAAGCCGGTGATATTCATTCTAAAAGGTTTACCTCACTCTCTCACTCAAGATCACACTCGACATTCACTAAAGAAATAAAAAAAAAACCACATCATTCACCTTTACTGTTGTATAACAAATTTGATTTTCTTATGATTGTACAATGATAAGCTAAAAGACAGCTTACACTAGGAGACAAAACATATCTTTGCATTCGGATGTAATGACTAATGAGTTTCTTATCAATGAAATATTAAAGTTCTCCGTCTTCATTTTCTAGCCTAAAAGGCTCTTCTTTTTTTTCATAGTGCTAGAATTCCATCGATTGACATAGGCTGTACACATGATCTCGTAGATCTTTTTCCTATGTTCTTGTACCCTCACCAAAATGCCGTCATTGTATCTTTGGGAGTTTGAAGACAGACATGGCATAAATTAACATCGTATAAACCATGGATTTAAACAACACTTCATTTCCTCCATGAGATACTGGTCTTTCAAACTATTCAAAGAAACTGCTATGCATCCTTTTTTAAGGTACCCCAACATAACTACCTTTGATCTACTGAAATACTTTAGCAAGCCTAGATAATTGCCTACCCCAACCCTCTTAAGATTCCACGCGCTTGTTATATTCTGCCTTTCTTAGAGTCCTCCACCTTTGAACCAAAAGTGATGTCTCCAAATTAGTTGTTAAACCTAAGACATCTCCATAAACTATTAGAATTTGATTTTGAAGCCTTGATTTCCTTCACATCTAATTTACATATGAAGAGGTTGTAGTCTGCAAAAACCAAGTAGTTAATAAAATGTCTGTAAGGTGAGAATTTCATTCCAAACAAACCTCCTTAACACTAAGCTTTCTTGAGTAGGTGGACAAGGCCTTCTCTACAAAGGATAAAGAGGTAAGAAGAACCACTAGACTATGCTCTTGGCCATTTAACGGTTACGAGACAAACTTATAAAACAATTTTGATCCAAAAAAAAAATTAAATGTTGTTTTGACCAACAAAACAAAACAACAAAAGACATAAAATTGTAATAAATTTCCTTTGAAGGAGAAATGATTTTGAATCAGCCAAGAAGTGTATTTAATTGATGAGTTTTGGATTAAATCATCAATGAGAAAGCAGGTTTAGCTCCAAGGGTCATCCCAGCCACTGGGTCCTTCCCTTTTGACAAAACCAATAATGGCTTGAACAGCTTCATGAACTCTATTTGAAAGAGAATGATTCCCATGCTCTATTACTACTTTCTCTGCTCCTCCCATTGCTCTGCTTAATCTGTAAATCATAGATATAAAAGAAAAGTGCCATCATTTCGATATAATATAAACCCGAAGTTTGTATCTTCAGCTAGCTTTCTATTTATACCTATTTCAACTTAGATTTCAGATTTATGATACACAAGACATCCTTGTATATGTAAGATAACTTCAGTTCTTGAGTAGTTTCTAGATTCTTGCTGTTACTTCAGTTTAACAGCCTCACCTATTAACCAGTGCTTTTTTGTCCACATAGTCTGGTACGTACTCATCACCCATGGAGAAAATCACCTGTGTAGAACAAAGGTCATAGATGATATAAGAAGCTAAACAGAGCCCAAACTATTACAACTATAGACAATTATGCTTGCCGGGTCTGGAAATTATTATGATGGTTTGTTTTCATTTTACCTGACAAGGTGTGTTTGCCATATGCCCAAGTCTAGTTTTCAACTGATCATCACTAAGGTCAGAACTAAACATGTCGTCATCTCCCATGTAAGCGCAGAGGGAGTGGTATCTGTAGGAAGCAGGCAAAAGATTAATTTTCATTTTCAAAACACAGCTGTTACATTTTCAAGCCTGCAATTATGGTACAAGGAAATATATATATATATATATATACCTGTAAGCAGATATTGGAGCACAAGGATCAGCTTCTTTAGGCATTAGCTCCTCTGCTCGGCCTTCTTTAATCATGTTTGCAGCCAAGTCTATCATAGCTGGTGTTTCAGGAAGTGTTGCTTTGTATTCTCTATCGCTGACAGGTGCCTAGGTAAACATTGGAACAGGAACGTGATCAGAGTTATACTAAACTCAAAGCATCAATAGCGCACTACACAAGATCCAACGTAAGGCCTTTCACATAGGATAGAGTCGAGTAGCTTTAAGAGAAGAAAGACAAATAAGTTCAATAATACAGAACTACTACCTGCAAAATTGCAGCTCGGACAGCTCGGGAGCATGCAGCATTTGTTCCCATATAATATACAATGTCCTGTTTCAATGCACGAGAAGGAAGAGTTTTTTTTTGTATCTTTTCTTTAGGCCATGACAACAAAAGTGATTGGGAGCATAACAAATCACCTGGCAGCCAGTGCTATGCCCAAGCAGAACAACGCCCTCAGAGTTCTCTTTGTTGATGAGATAGCTTATTAGCTGGTCGATCTCTTGTGCATCCTTCATCAAAAGAAACAGATATCTTGTAAAGTAAATTTCTCAATGAAGAAATTCTTTGTTTCCCCTATTTCAATTCAAAACCAAACTGATTCTTTACTTGTTTCAAGCTGGATGTGCCGAATCCAGTATATGAAGACGACATTAGTAGTTGAACAAGTGACCATTTCTCTTTATCCAAAGCAATTGCAAGAGGTTCCAAGTAACTGAAACGGTCAATTTGAAAATGATTTATCAATCCAAGCATATGAATATCGAGATTCAATATGGAAACTGTGGAAACAACTGGGAGGATGATTAAAAGATTGCAAAATTTATGCCAATAGATGAAGATTTAGGGAAAAGAGAGAAGCCACATACTCAGTGGCTAAAAGTCCATCAGTTAATCCACCGATAAATATCACTTGTTGTTTATACTCTCCTGTCTTAAAAGCCACCTGAAGATACATGTGAAACAGACAAGCAAGCTCTTACTAACAGAATCTAACATAGAAAATCAATAGCCATGAAGCCTCGTAAACAAGATGTTAAAGCTTTATATAAGAACTATGCTGAATTTTCAGCAAGGTGCCATCTGTGATGACTTTGATCACTGCTGCTATAATTGGTCAACTAAAATCATCTCACTTGATTCCAAAATCTAAAATCAAGACAAAGGGCCTAGAATGTTGATCTAAGTCACCAAGTCTCACTGTTGCTCTTTATGATTCAACGAAAAGCTCCAACGATTCTCAACATGATTGACGCAAGCAAGGGACCAAATCAAACAGGAAGGAAAAAAAAGTCAAAGTTAGCAAACAAGATTGTGGAGAACACAACCATTTGCTAAAACTGTGACGAAGAAATCTAATGAACAAAGGTTTAGATATCCTGAAGAAGCTACGTTAGTTTAAGCAATTCCGGAAAATAGGAAATGATAATATATTCATAGAATTTCCACATTTTGCTTCGAAGTGACTCAAAAGCAACCACAATTAACAAATCGAAGTAGAAGGGAACCTGTGCAGATTTGGTACCGTATCTGAACAAAACTCCGCGAAATTGGTTCTTCCCTTTGATGGGTCCACCGTGATCTCGGCTTTCGCCTCCCGCCATAGTAGCGCTTTTAGATAGTTTGACGGTTCCGGATTTGTCACCACGACCGCGAACGATTCCGGAGAACCAGGACGTAGTTGTTGAGGAAGACGAACCGGTCGCCGGTGAAGACGATGACCCCGATGTTGAAGACGACGCCGCCATAGCAGCAGAAGCGGAGGAAGAGGGAAGCGAGAGAGACATTTTTGGCTTCGCCGATACTTAAAGAGAGGAGGAATCTGGCGACTGAGAGGGACGATTTTAGAGATTCGTAAATTGATTCAAATGAAGACATTTCAGAGTGTAAAAACCACGCGCCGTCACACGCGTGGCTGGAGGAAGTCGTTGGTTAACATGTCGTCGGGCACTTTTGTTTGCGTCCCAAAATTATGTTTTAAATTTGTTTACTGATGTTAATTTTTTTTTTTCTCGTCATCGCATTGGTTTTGATTTTTAATATATGACACATCTCACAAATGTTTAATTTTTAATATATCTTGTCTGTGAAGGAGTTTGTGTAGTGTCTCACGCTCTACGGTTCATACGGAATTGGGTTTTCTAGATCTTCTATCTATTGGTCCCGGCTAGTGCAGCTAAAGTTTGGGTTGGTTGTTTCCTGGTCCTTTATCGGTCCTTTCAACTAGTTTATCCCGGGGTCCATTCAAATCTTGTTCTTTGTCTCTACTCATTGGATGAGGCTGAGATCTTTATCTTTTTCGGTTTGTTTTATGGCGTTTAAAGTTTGTTGATTCTGCCTTGTTCGGAAGATCGGTGGATCTGGTAGCGCATCAAGTTATATCTTTCGGCTCAGCTTCCATGATTTATTCGTGAGGTAGATTTCAATCCGCTATGGGAGAAGTTTAAAGTGTTTTTGGATAGTCTGGCGCTTCTTCGGGTTTTTTCAGTTTATTATGGGATTTTGTTTTTTGTCTGGCAATCTTCTTGGTTTATTTTTCGGTGTGGGTGGAGCATGCTTTTAGTGAGAAGTGTAGTTTTTTGTCTTGTAACTGCCTGCTTTTTTGACCAACGTCTTCGTAGATATCAATATTTTATGCTTGCATTAACTTTGTTATGTTTTATTCAGTTGTTACTCTTTTTTTGTTCCAAATGTTTGATCGAGCGAAGCCAATTTGTAGTTCAATTTTATCCAAAATCCACATGATAGAATTAAAAAAAACTTAAAGGGAAAACAAATGAAAATACAAGAATGATTATAAAACTGATTAGTGAAAAGTGTAAGTACGTAACTGTAGTTGTAGAGATTTTGGCTCGAACAGCTCTAACTTTAATTTTAGACCAAAATAAAAGTGTGATTGATAATTAGTTCTACGGTATCTTTTAATATATATTAGGTTTCAATTCCATGTTGTGCACGAAGTTTTTTGTTATAATAGTAGTTATAACTTTAAGAGTTTGTCGTTATAGAGATTAAGAATTTTTCTAATGTACTGAAATTATCAATTCTGACCGAGATTATTAGTTAAAAAATAAAAGAAAAACAACTAATGATAAAACAACGTGAAATATTATTCAGATTACTGAAAGTTGAGTTTTTTTCATCTTCACTTTACGACTTAGTTATGTTTCCTATACGACTGAGTTATGGTTACGTCTAAGTTATGTATACGACTGAATTATGTTTACTTAATGACAGAGTTTTTTTCGTGGTTAAAAGTTATGGATGCCTTATGTTTCAATACGGTGGAATTTTTTTTTTTTATTTGACTTACAAGTGAGTAGTAACAATTATTATTACGGTATCCGCACTGTGCTTTAACCCGTGAATAGTAGTGATCCTAATAATTTTTTATATCTTAATACTAATATTGGTAATTAGTTTATTAATCGCAAATATATTTGTTTGTATAATCAATCTAATTTTAAATGGTTAACTTCGCTACAACCCCTCTACTATATACATCCAAACTATTACTCCAAACTTTGAAACTCTTGAATCTGACACCTAAATATTCAACTCCTTATCCAACCCCTCAAAACTACTCGAGTTCATCAATAAACTCTCCATGTAATTAAAAAATCTAAATTGTGATTGAAAACTTAAAAAGCGATTAAAAATTTCATTTTGGATTAAATTAAAACAATTCTTAATCTCATATAAACCAAAACCCAATTTTAACTCTTTGTCAAGCCTCAAGCCTTCACCTTCTTCGACACCAAGACTGGTCGATTTTGTGAGTTGTAAATCATATGGAACAAAGAGAAAGATGGAGGATTGAGAAACAGAGCAAGAACAAAATCCTAAACGGAACGTAACAAACAAAAGAAACAAAGTTTTAGTTGTTTATTTGTAATGACGATAAATCTTCTTCTTCTTGAGGTTATAGGTGCATGTATCAAATGAAGAAGAAGTAGAAGAAGTGAAGCAACCAAATTTTCTCTTCACTTTTTTCCATTCACTTATCTTCTTCGTTATATTCTTCAAACGATGAACAACACATTCATGATTCTCAATCTCAAGTTCTAATAGCTTATTACTCATCTTCTATGAAGTGAAAATTAGAGGGCATACACTCAAGCAATGAATGATTCCTTTCTCAATCCATGTATAAAAAAACTCCATGTATTTCTTGCAATTATCAAGTACATATTTTATAATCTTCATAATTTAGTGTATAATATTCATAAACTTCCTTGCTCTAAAATCAATTTTAGTGTATATCGTATTTGGGTTAGTATAGAGTTAATTAGTTAAAATTGCATTTTAATTTAGACAATATTATAAATTGGTTTTAATATAACCCAAAACGAGATTTTTAATCGCCTTATTTAAGTTTTCAATCACAATTTAGACTTTTTAATCGCTTGGGGGTTATTGTTGAGTTCGAGTAGTAGAAGGGGGGGGGGGTCGAATAAGGAGTTGAATAACTTTAGGTATGAGATGTACTTGTTTTTTTACTCTTCGCCCCAGCCCGCCGCATCTTTCTTTAAAATTTTACTCGATAAATGGGCAAGATGTAATTGTTCTTTACTCTCCGCCCCTGCCCGCCCCGTATTTTCTTTAAATTTTTGTCGAAAAATGGGGGAGATATACTTGTTCTTTACTCTCCGGCCTAGCCCGCCCCGTCTTTTCTCTAAATCTTCCTCAAAAATAGGGGAGACCTACCAGATTCTTATCAACAACTCTGCAACTGGAGACTTCTTACAAACCAACCAGCTAAGTTCGAACAGAGAGGATGACTACCCCGTACCATTACCTACGAAACGGAAGACATGGGGGCTCCCAACAACCACTAACCATCCATAATGCTTTCAATCACTTCCGCCTGCTTCTCTACCAATATTCAGGCGCAAGCGAGGGAAGAATGCCATACCATACCCATCATGTCTAATAAATCGGTAAAATCATCCAAACCTTTAGCTGCTTTTTCCGTAATTTAAATGCTTAAAACAAAATAACTATCCACTCATATCATATTGTATGACCTGGCCAGTCATACAATACATCGCACATCCCCAATGGGTATTAGCCTGAGCAACCCTCAACAAAGTGTAAGCGCTAAAACCGAGCTCCATCTCGCAACAATGCATTGAAATAAATTATGAACGTCTTTAGCAATTGAAATAATCATTCAAGTACACAAAAAAATAAATTCTTGGTAAAAGCCTCCCCATGCATCAAGTTCAAAAGAAATTAAAGATATAGGGTGAAAGCCTCCCCAAACAACCATGCTCAGAATTAAACAAAATTAAAGAAAAATAAAGGGTGCAAGGATGGAGGAAGCCAGAAGCAGTCACTTCACCACGTCTAGATTTTCGTTGTCCTTAAGGGCTTCTTTCCTCGCCACGATCGCGGATTTTCCTATGCGAACCGTANCCCCCCCCCCCCCCCGCGTTTGGGTCGACCTCTTCAGTAGAAACGTTATTTATGGTCTCCTTAGCTAGGGCCACGTCTTTCTCAACCTCGGTAGCATCTTCCTCAGCTGTATCAAAAGTTGGAAGCTTAGTATTATAAGGATTGATTACACCGATCGGATTTGGCTCAGAAAATTCACCAGATCGATCCCTTATGTAACACCCCGTTTCCAGTCAACCCCCTTTGACCAAAACCGAGGTTATTACGCCTATCTCTAAATTTAACTCAGTCGAACCACGGAAATATATTCCAGTCCATTGGAATATAATCCCGGGGTTAAACGAGATAATTTCCGAGATAGGAGAGGAAAGAGTTAGGATCGTTGTATAGTTGGTTAATTATACAAACGTAAGCGAAAATGATAAACGTAGAAATGCCGACATAAAAGAATATTACAAACCGATTAACGCAAACCGCAAATATAAATTTCCTCTCATCTCTCATAAACAAATATATAAAAAAATAAATAAAAACGTTTTATGAATAAAACACAAATATCCAGACGTGAGATTAGCCGGCTCGCCTAACGTTCCGTAAAC
>OVBE01002267.1:0-31480 GCA_900406425.1 Iberis pinnata | reverse complement strand
CAGAAATCATAACTTCAAAACAAAACATCATGATCAAAAGTCAAACTATGAAGAACATCAAGAACAACAACCCAGAAAATAAGAATAGCAATGAAACAATAACAAACCCAGGAAATGATCAAAGCTAAAACAGAAGATAAAAAGCTTAAGAACTTAGATCAATATGCACCATATAGAACACAACCCTAAACTATGCATAAAAGTAAAAGAAAATAGAAGATTAGCATAAAACTTAAAAAGATTATGGGTTTTGCAGCAAGAACACTAAGAACATCAAAAGGAAAAAGAGAGAAAAGAAATCTAAACACAAACCTAAAAATTATAACAAAAATAGAACTCTATAAAAAAGAGGCGTTTTAGGGCTTATATAGTTCTTAGGTAAAACCCTAAAACGCATAAAAGACAAAATATAATGATTGGATTGGGTCTTGGGTCAGAACCATTCGGGATTCGAGTTGGTCCGGTCGGAGCATGTTTGGCTCAAGCTGAGAAGTGCATGAGATTGAGCCGTGTAAAGATGGTGCCGAGACGAAGGTTGGCTCGATCGCTAGATCGAGCCGAGAGATGTATTGTGGTCGAGGCGTGGCCGAGATGGATCGATCGCCGGATCGAGACAAAGGGTTGAGACGGATCGAGCCGAGAGAGATGGGAGATAGAGGCGTGGTTGAGATGTGGCTTGATCGCCGGATCGAGCCAAAAGTGACGTGGCTCGATCACGAGATCGAGCCAAAGGCGGAGTTGGAACAATGCGGAGGTCGAGCCAAGGGACGGATGAGATCAAGCCAAATGGTTACGTGGATCGATCCGGGCTTGGAGATTTGGCCGAGGTGGATCAATCTAGAATGTTGCATGGGTCAAGCCAAAGTGTTGTGTGGATTGATCTGAACCTTGTACTGGTTTCATTCCACATTTTCCGCTCCTCTTTTGAATTTTCACAAATCTTCCTGAAAAACTCATGAAATTCCTGAAAAATCTCCAAAATGCATTTATATGCAAATGCTAATGCAAAAATCCCTAAAAATCACAAACTTGCTAAAAACAAATGTAAATGTGATATATGAACACCTAAAGACCTAAAAATCAATGCTAAATGACTTCTAAAAACCATGAAAATATAGAGACATCACCTACCGAATCACATCGCGGTAGTCGACGAAAAAACTCCCTTCTCTTTGGCACACGAGATCGAGGCATTAGCTCCCTTCGAGGTTGTTGTATTCAGCCTCCGCCGACTTAAGCTACCCAAAGAAAAAGATATAAACAACGAGAGATGCTCGACTTGCTTGATGACATAGAAGAAGTATGAGACCGAGCTCTCATACGACTAAGTTCCTATCAACAGGCCACGATGCGGTATTACAATAAGAGCGTGAAGCAAAAGAGGTTTGAAAAGAGATACCTAGTCTTACGGATGACCTATGCAAATACAGCAGAAGAAAATGCAGAAAAACTGGGAGCTCGGTGGGAAGATCCCTATGAGGTGTAGGAGGTAGTCAAGCCCAGGGTTTACAAGCTTAGGACGATGGACGGAATGCCGACCTCGAACTCTTAGAATGAAACCAAACTAAATAAATTCTATTATTAGGCGAATTTGTATTGTGAAATACGGTCTGGCTTGATCCCAGATCTCGGGGTACGTAGGCAACCCTTTCGGGTGCAACTATTTTACTTAATAAAATTATACTTTTGTTTTTAGGTACTACGCCTATCCAGACAACTCTTCCTACCCTTCCAACCTTCTAGATCATAACCTAAAATCCGAGTCATAACTCGCACATAATCCATCCAATACAAGTATGCACGACGAGACCAAAGTTGTCACGCCATTGGCTGAACAGACCATAAAAATGCCAAGGTGAAACTCGCGTGCGTCTAAAGATGAGTATTGGCTAAGGTCAAAGTAACCCTGCCCAAGCTACAAGCTTCATTCTTAAAAAATCCGAGTTCCGAATCGTGTATTCCTAAAGAAAATATTAAACGAGAGTAATTGTCTCGTCCAAAAGACCATATGCGAGAAGGGCCAATCTGCAGGTCGTTTCCTTCAGAATCGTATATTCGAATAGGTATTTAGCCCACACAGGGTGTTAGAGTAACATCCTACTTGGTCAAAGTTCATTGAAAAATATATAAGTGATAAAATAGGCAACAAAAATCATTCGCCGAACCAACACTTGTCATTAATGTAAAAAGGAGGCTTTGAAGCTACATTTTCTCGATCAACAATAAAAATGGCTTACGAATTTCCAACCAGCTACAACTTCCGACGACCTACGGTGTACAATGATTAAAGGACACATTTACAAAACCAACATCAGTAAAAACATAGAGAAGCAGCCGCACAGCCCACAAGTGCAGATCCTAAACCTAAGAAAACTGTGAAAGCTGCTCCAAAGGCGCGACATCCCTACGCCCTCGGTGTCACAGGAATGTTGGGATCTTCTCCAGCAGCGGCATCTTTGTTCGCCTGCTGAGGCTAAACTAGGTTCGTATCATACTCAAACTCAAGCGTAAAGCAGAAGTCCTCGTCTGTCACATCGGTCACGTCTAGCTTGTCAACTGAGCTTTATAGTTGTTGTAATCAGCTTCGACATAATCTCTGTGGGAATGACACCACCTTTGGCTACGATGTGATGAACGCAGTTCATAGTCCCTTAAGCTTGGCCAAAGAGTTGAACGCTTGAATCAGCCTTATTACAATCAGTGAAGTGACGCTGAAGTTTCTCGAGCTTTGTTGCGCATTTCACCTGAGTATCCCACCGAGAAAGGACTACCTATGCAGCCCAAGACAGTCGGAGCTGCTTCATCTCACTTTCATGAATCTTTTTGAGCTTCCCATGAGATGTTTTCAGTTCAGCGAGCTTGGCGTTAACCCCGTCATGCGCCGCTTTTAGTTCGGTGAATTCAGATGCGGCCTTGTCCTTTGCATCTTCAGCTTCATCCTTCAAGGCGGAAATCCGATTAGTGGCAGACTTTGCCATTTCGTCCATCTGCAACTTTAGGCTGGTGATCCTGGTGTTCAGCTCAGCAACGACCCTTTCTAACTCATGCACCTTCAGGTGGCTTTTAGCAGCTTTCTTCTTCCCTTGGTCGACGAGCTTCGAAAGACGGATGAACTCATCCTCATTATTGCTCAAAGCTAGAATTTTATTCTCGTAAAGCGCGACAAGCTCATTTTTTGTTGCCTAAGTCTAAAAATATCACAGGGATTGATGGATCAGAAAAAAAGTCGGCAATGGCAAAGATCGAAGGAAAATCATGACGAGTTACTTGGCATGTTTACCGAGACAAAGTCTCGTAGACTTCAGGAGCCATCATCTTATCAACTAAAGGGAGGATCAAGCCGTTGGCACCAAGACGACTTACCACACTGGCACATGCTTGCTTGTCCTGGACAAACAGCAAGCCCTTACTCTGGAATGTGAGTGTCAAGTCTTTTCGAGACTTTCCGCGGTCATCTGCTTGGGAACGGTCTGCCTCGCTAGGAGGATGTTCCATATCTTTTGAGCCATCACCTAGATCAAGCCCATCTTCCTTATCCTCATCATAATCATCACTACCAAGAAGACCTTCGAATTCCTCGGAGAAGGTTTGCACCTCACCGTCTTCCTGACCCACATCCATATTCATCTCTTCGAGGATCTAGGAGACAGTAGGTCCATCACCTGAAGCTGTGACAGGTGGAAGGATGGTAGAAGGATCAACATGAGGATTGTCAGCATCCGTTTTATGTTCCCCAGCAGGAACATTATCACCCAGCGTCTGCTCCTCGACGGGAGCATCTTTTCTTGATTCTTGTTCCTTAGCAGAAACTTCTTGCTGACCCAAGTTCTCCCCTGAGTCAACAAGAACTACCTTAGGGTGACCACTGTCATTACTGCCAGTAGAGGCATAGACTATTGTCCGCTTCCTCTTCAACGAGGAAGATTTATCCAGTTCGGTCGAGTAATCGACCGGCATCTTGGGGTGATCCATTTGTTTCTTTATCTTCTTGATTGGAAAGATGTTAAGGTCCTAGCTAACTAAGTATGAAAGCAACATATCAATGTTAATGAAAATTAACTAGAAGAGTGTCGAATACGATGATATTAGTCGTACCTATGTTGATACACGGAACGCTTTCTTGAACGCGCTCGTAGTCAAAGACCCGGATGTCGACTATTCTAGAAAAACAAATTCTCTCGATGTCGTCAAGGAAGTTCCTAGGAAAATTTCTGGAGTTAAAGTGCATATCTGCCAAAACATAGAGCATGAAATCATATCTACGAAGAGTATTAACTTACAGCTCAATTATCCTAGGTGGTATCTACCAAAGGTTTTTCCCATTTTCTCTTGACGATTCTTCCTACGTCGCCCACAAATTCGGGTGATGTCTTTGTATTTTACGCATTTTAGGATGTCATTTACCATCATTTTAGGACCATTTGGACATCAACATGTTGCATTCATAGACCTTTATTAGTAATTTTGTATTTTTAGGGAGTTCTGCATTAGTATATGCATACATATGCATTACGGATATTTTTCAGGCGTTTCAGGAGTTTTCAGAACATTATTGCAAATTTGGAGAAGGAAAGATAATGCACAAGAAGGAACCGCTAAATCAAAACCGGACCAACTTCCTTAATTCGAGCCAAAGGAGTTTACACGACAGACCAAACTTGGCGCGATCACGTCCTTTATCACGTCTTAATTGTTAGCCTCGATCACAAGCCGGGCTAGATCGTTTGGCCTAATCATCTAGCCTGCCTATGCCTCGATCACACACCTTTAGCGCCTCGACCGCGGGCCAGCATCAAAGCCGTGATCGAGCCAAGCTTACCTCGCCTTGTTCACTTGGCTTGATCACGGGCCAGCTACATCCCGAGCCAAGTCCCTCAATCGAGCCGGGTAGATCACTATATCAAGACCGGATTGATCATCTTCTTCATGGCCCGATCAACTTCCTCATCTCGAGTAGCCTAGCTCGACCACCAAGCTAGCCGGTTCGATCCCAACCAATCTTCCTCTCGATCACAGGCCAGCTACACCTCGACCACTCGTCTCGATCACGACTACATCGAGCAACCTTCATTCAAACCCGATGATCCAAACCAAGACGACCCATTTTTGGGTTGAGAAGAACCATTAGGATTTTTAGACTTTTAGCGTTTTTAGGGCTTTTTCTAAAATGCTATATAAGCCCTAAAACGCTTCCATTTCTCACTAAGCTTTATTTTTGCCATTTTTGGTTTTGTCTTAGGTTTTATTTTCCTCTATATTTCCTTTTGATTTTCTTGTGATCAAACCCATATTTTTAATTCAGTTTATGTTTAGTCTTCGATTTCTTCATTTCCATGCTTAAATTTAGGTTGTGAACTATCTGGTGCATGTTGATCTACTGTTTTATGCATTTAATCTTGTTTTTACCTTGATCATCATTTTTGGGTTTGGTTACTGCTTTATTAGAACTCTGTTTTTCTGGGTTAGTGTTTTTGTTGTTCTTGATCTTTTTCTTCTGCATCTTTGATTTTTTCGTTTTGTTCATCGTCATCATGATCTTATCTGTTTTTCTGACTTTCTGTTCTTCATAGTTTGACTTTTGATCCTAATGTCTTGCTTAGTAGTTATGCTTTTTTGTTTCTCTTATTTCATACCCAACATGCATAGTGAGTAGTTACCCTAGGTTCCTGAGGATGGGGTAGATTGGTGTTGATTTCCTGTTTTTCCTAGGTGCCTAAGTTAGATTGCTTATAGATCCCTTATGTTTCATTTCTCTTCACGCTTATTTCATTCTGGTCAACTGAAATTTGATATTAGGCATTTCATCACCCAGAAGGTGTTTAATGAAATGCATGTACATGGTGATTTCAGAGATTTGCATACCTAGCCTAAGAGATTAGATATTTGCTTTAGCAGTTTCGTTCTTCATGCCTGCTAGGTAGTGTACCGTTAACGAGAGTGAGGTCTGGTGATTGCTTAGGTTGAAATCATTTATCAAGAGATAGGACTTGATTGCTTATGAATTTGCTGTCTAGAGATTAGCTCATTGTTTGAGGTATGTTAGGTGTCTAGGGAGTATAAGGAGGATTACTGGTCAATTACCCCCATTATTAGGAACTGCTTCCCCTTTGATTGCACTTAAGTATCATTTTCTTCTGTTTTTGTATACTTGCTATTTACACTTAGTATTTGCCAATGCATGTTAGTACCTATTTCCTATTTTACTTACTGCATGTTCTGTTCATTTATGACCTTTTAGATAAAAACCCATCTTTTTATTTGGCTTGAATTAGTAGTTCTAGTTGCATCTAGAGTGCTTAGCATTACACCCATTTGGATTGACACTTATCTATACTACAATGGCATGTTAGTGGGATAGGAATTGATAACCAACCCTGCCACCACTATACTACAACGCGTAAAATTCTTGTTATCAATTTGGCGCTGTTTCCAATTGGGTGTTTGTTTGTTACATTCTAGATTGTGGATCTATTGAGATCCAGTTCACTTTCTTTTACTTTACTGATTTTTGTTTTCTCCTTGTTGGTTCCTTTCAGGTGTACATCGGTTGGATTTGCAAATGGAGAACAATGACCAGAACAATCAGCGCACCATCGGTGTTGGCAATGCACCCAGTACTCACATTCTCTGCCATGGGATTTTTCCACCAGCCGTGAATAACAACAACTTCGAAATCAAGCATAGCTTGATTGCCATGGTTCAAGGGAACAAGTTTCACGGGCTACCAATGGAGGATCCCCTGGATCATCTTGACGAGTTCGACAGATTCTGCAGTCTTACAAAGATCAATGGTGTGACTGAAAACACATTCAAGTTACGTCTCTTTCCCTTCTCTTTGGGTGACAAAGCTCGCCAATAAGAAGAATCCCTTCCTCAAAATTATATCACCTCCTAGAACGACTGCAAGACGGCATTTCTTGCCAAATTCTTCTCAAACTCAAGAACGGCTAGACTTCGCAATGACATCTCTAGTTTTGCACAGAGGAATGTTGAGACATTATGTGAAGCTTGGGAGAGGTTCAAAAGGTACACGTTTCAATGCCCAAACCATGGATTCAGCAAAGCATCCCTTCTTAGTACTCTCTATAGAGGAGCTATCCCCAAGATCACGATATTACTTGATACAACAAGAAATAAGAGCTCCATGAACCAAGCTGTTAATGATGGTTGGGAGCTAGTGGAGAACTTAGCACAATCCAATGGAAACTACTTTGACGACTATGATCGTACTCCACGGGGCAGCAATGATTCTGATGACAAAAAAAGGAGGGACCTCAAAGCTTTGAATGAAAAGTTGGATAAGATACTCCTTGCACAGCAGCATCAAGTTCAATTCATGTGACGCAAAGAAAGTTCAGCTCCAAGGTGGGATGCCTGCTCACCAAGAGGAGATTAGTTACATTCAGAACCCAAGCAGCTACAACAAAGGGTTCGTCAACTACAATAACCCCAAATTGTCCTACCACTACAATAATGTAGCAAATCCTCAAGATCAAGTCTATCCATAAACCCTTCCTCGACTATGGGATGCCTGCTCAGCTCCAAGGTGGGATGCCTGCTCAGCTCCAAGGTGGGATGCCTGCTCACCAAGAGGAGATTAGTTACATTCAGAACCCGAGCAGCTACAACAAAGGGTTCGTCAACTACAATAACCCCAAATTGTCCTACCACTACAACAATGTAACAAATCCTCAAGATCAGGTCTATCCATAAACCCTTCCTCAACTATGGTCAACAACTTAACCAAGGTTTTTCACCTAGGCAACAAGCTCAGAATGGGTTCCAACAACATCAACAAGCAGGAGCCCTCGTGGTTTCACCTCTAACCAACTTCTTGCTCAACCTTCCAACATTGAAGCAATGTTTCAACAACTTCTTCAAGGTCAATCAAATAGTGAAATGGAAACATCTATAAAGTTTAGTGAACTCCACCGAAAAATGGACTCCTCACTCAACGCCATCTATGCAAAAATTAACGTTCTGAACTCAAGGGTTACTGCTTTGGAGAGCAAGTCTGCTTCCACTTCTATTTCTGCTCCCACCAAAAATGGGCAACTTCATGGAAAATCAATTCATAACCCAAAAGAGTATGCACATGTCAATGCCATCTTTTTAGGAAGTTCCCCTGATCTTTCTTCTCACACTTGTCCTACTCACATCACTGAGGAAAGTATCGCTCAAGTTGGGGGGGGGGGGGATTTGAGCTCAAATGGAGCTATAAAAGAATATTATGCAAAAGCTGAAACTGATTCCGTGACATAGACGAAACCAGAGTCAGCTGCTAAAGTCAAGCATGTTTTTGGTGAACAATTATCTGTTTCAAAGGTGAATGAAACACCATGCGTTCCACCACCTTATGTTCCAAGGTTGCCATTTCCATCACGCTTCAAGAAAGAGATAATAGCAAAATATCTAGAAATCTTTGAGAAGTCCATGAGGGAAGAGACTGCTCAAGGAGTGTCGGTACCGAATGTCGAATGCAATGCCTTAATAGCAGAGAAGCAAGAAGATCCTGGTTCATTCACTCTACTATGCTCACTAGGCTCCCTGACCTTCAACAAATGCCTCTGTCATTTAGGAGTATCCATTAACTTGATGCCTCTGTCCACTGCCAAAGAAGTTGGGATTCAACGAATTTAAAGCTTCTAATATAACTCTATTGTTGACAGATAGATCCATTAGGCATCCTATTGGCACTCTGGAAAATTTATCTATCAAGATTGGGGACATAGAAATACCCACTCACTTTGTGGTGTTGGAAATAGATAAAGAGCCAAAGGACCCGTTGATCTTTGGAAGGCCATTCCTAGCTACGGTTGGAGCTGTGATCAATGTCAAGAAGGACAACATCAAGTTGAACATTGTGAATGGTCCAAAGATGATCTTCAACATCAAGGACAAGACAAAGAAGCTTACAATCCAAGGCCAGCCATTCTCCATCAAGGAGAGGAATTAGGACAACCATGAAGAAGGGTACTCAAGCAGCATTTCACCAGAGGATGAGTTGGAGAAGGACTCAAACAAGGTTTCAGAGCATCAAGAAGCATTTGGGGTTATCAAAGAACCATATGCAAGAGTTTATGCAGAGTTAGAAGAAACCAAAAAAATGGGGATAGCAACTGATGAGAGCAAACTGCCCATTTCAGAAAAAGGAGGATCTGAGCTCGAGCACCAACTTGAGCATATCCCACTTCAGAAATTAACTTCAGGCACTCCCTATTCTGAAAACAGTTTTGAGCCTCATGACCCTAACAATGGACATCAAGAGTAGAGATCATGTGTTTCTACTCAACCCAAGGCTCAAGAACTATCTAGGGGATGTAAACCCAAAATGTTTCACGAACTTCATAATCAAGGAAATTCTTTCTGGTGGAGCAATCATACTTGTTGTGGAACCGGATAAAGCGTCGAAGCTGAACTACCAAATCAACCAGCACAATGATAACATAGTCATTTCAGAAGGGACCTCGGTTCTCCTTAGGAAACCGTCTCAGGGTCAATAAATTTAAAATAGGAAGTCAAGCTTAGTGACTTTAAATAATCTCACTTGGGAGGAAGTCTCATGTTTATCATTGTACATATAAAATTTTCAAGTTTATGTTTAGTATTTCATTTGATGAATTTAATTTTTATTTGGTTTTGGTGTTTTAAGTACTTTGGAGTCAAGTCTTGGGCATTTGAAAGAGAGAAAAGAAGAACACAAAATTAACTCAAGTTTTTTATCAACCCAACGAAAATTTGATCAAACCGGATCAACATGTGATCAAGCCTTGATCAAGCCATGTTTCAGTTATGATCGAGCCAAGGGTAAATTTTGGTCAAGCCATGGACAGTACTCGTTCGAGCCGATGATCAAGCCAAAGAAGCAAGGAGATCGAGCCACAAAGGTTTTGATCGAGCCACGCCATTGAGCCAAAGTTACATTGAGCCAGACAAAGCGATCAAGCCACAGACAATGCTCGATCGAGCCAAAGAAAATGCTCAATCGAGCCATTAGTCGAGCCATACCAAATTTCCATGCAGCCACATTAAAATGTCCTCGAGCCATGAGTTGTGATCGAACCAACTATCAAATCTCGCCAAGCCTCCAAAAAATCACTTCATCTTGTTTCCCCACTTGCCCACCATCTCCTTTACACCTCCACTACGCACACCATGCCAAGGCAATGTCTACTCCATGCTTTCCAAGATTCCCCAACAAAACTCTTACACCTTCACCACCCTCCCCATCACCCTCATTGTCCCCTCTTTAACCCTCATCCACAAGCTTCAACAACACACCACTCCCCACCACCACACATTAATTTTGACCAAGGCTTCTACTTAAGGGAGTTTCACTTCCTAACTCTCACATCTCTCATAACTATATACTCTTTTGCTTTGAATCATTTTTCGCGAAGTATTGAGTATTCCAATCGATTTTTGATATCAAGCTTCTACAAGGATTTTCACCAAGTCCTTAAACATCCTCAATTCGGTTTCACTCCTAGACTTCTGAAATTTTTGGCTCCTGAACTTTCTAAAACCCGGTTTTAAGTTCTCCACAATACCATTTTTATTTACGTATTTGATCTGAGAAACGTTTTATGAAATTCAGGTTTAGTTCATCATTTTTAAAAAATCGGTTTCTAACTTCTAAAATTTGTGCTATGCTCGCTTTATAAACAAGAATTGAACTAGGTTTTCGCTGGAAAACTTGTTACCTTAACCATCACAATTTGGTTTTCATATTGGTTGCTATTGACACTTGATGCTTGTTAAACCTATTAGATAGATTGCTAATTTCTTGGAAATTGTCTTTTTTTCTTTTTCAGGATCAAGATGTTTAGACCAACAAAAAGAAGCATTGTAGCGAAATCGCAGAGAAGGAGGGTAGCCAACAATGCTTTCCCAGATTACATAGACTTCTCTTGGGACTTCCCACTGGAGGCACCTGCGCATACTGCAAGACAACAGCGAGCGCAACGTATTGCTAAGCAGATTCAGCGAACGAGGGAAACCATTCAACCCACAATTCAACCTAGTGAAATGGAAATTCAGGAGGAATCTCCAGTGCTTACAGCAAAGCAATAGAAAGCAAGGAAACTAGCAAAACGATTTTAAAAGGACGTAGAAGCAAAAAATCTATTCAACTTGAAAGTATGGAATTCGAACAACCAGAACCAAAGCTAACAGCTAAGGAAAAGTGTGCAAACGCTAAGAAGGAAGCTGAGTATTCGAGAAAAAGGTCGGATATTAAGAAGGGAAAAAGAGTTGAGGTCGAAGATGAGAACACTAGCGAGGATCTGTACTATAAGGAATGAGAGGAGATGAGTGTTGAAACGACAAATTACTACTCTGAATTCACAAACGCACTAATCAACGAGAGGGTTTCTCAAGCAAGGATTGAAGAAGTCTGGGGGTTAAACTATGTTGTTGCATTACTTTCAAAAGGGTTTAAGGGCACTCGATTCCTTCACCAGCCCACCATGGAAGCTCTTGGAATCGAGAGGGATATGACCTACCTTTTCAGGTTGGCGAATATTGAGAAGTTCATGACAACTTGCTCAGATGCATACCAACATGAAACCTGCCACTTCCTTGCCACTCTTCAGCTTCATTATGATGATGACGATTTGCAGGGCTATATCACATTTTTAGTAAGGGAAAAGGCATATGAACGCACACTCGACAAGTTAGATCATCTATTTGGGTTCCCATGCGGAAGTGATGACGCCCAATATTTTGACAAGGAAGATTACATTGCACATGGAAAACCATAGTGTTCGGCATTTATAGCTCAAGCAAATCAAAGAGTGGGAGCATAAGGAGCCCAATTCTGAGGTACTTCCACAAATCAGTTTCCAACACCATGTTTTCAAGGGAAGTAACAGGGCATGTCTGACGGAGAAATGGGAATGATGGACTTAGCACTAAAACCTCTATTGAAGTATACCTCCAATGGTTATCAGATGCAAGGTGACAGAGCTAACGCCAGCCTTTCTTATATTTTGATCAACCAACTCATGTGGTATAGGGAATGGGCATCGACGCTTTATAAGAAGGGGAGTAGCGGTACTTTGTCAGTTGGGGGAATTGTAACTCCTATTCTGAAGGCTTGCAAGGTTCCCCTTAAATTTAAAGGTCAACCAGCAAGATGGATGACTACTTAAAGAACGCGCATTTCTTCGAAGGACCCAAGCACAAGTAGCTATACAAGTTCACCCATCCACGCTTGGGGGAATCGAGACTACCACTTCCAAACATCTACATTACCACTATTATGGAAGGGAACAACATCGATTTCCAACCAAGTAGGGATGTCCTATACTATTCCAGGAATAAGGCTGCTGCGAGACTAGCTGACGATGTAGCATCTGAGAGAGTACATGTTTCAGGAGACGGGGAGTTAGGCAAGCCAGAGCGTTATTACTTTGAAGACGCTCCAACGACAAGGCAAGGAAAGAGTTTAGCCACAGCTCACCAAAACATTGGCAAACTCTAGAGTTGGAATAAGTTCCAAGATGCTTTCTTCAAGAAGAATTTCAAGGAAATGACCAACCAAATCTAGAAGTTAGCCTTGAAGGTCAACAAAGCAACATCTTCTAAGAAACCATGGTCTCCTTCTCGAGCTACAATAGAAAGAAGTCATTCAAGAACTGTTGGTCCAAGGGAACCCCGCATAAAGCAACCATCTCATCACTCTTCAGTTGATCCAGAAATGGTGCAGAGGAGAAAGAGGCAACACTTCGCAAGGGAGGACACTGGAGCAGATTAGGCTCCCAACAATAACAACATCAACAACAGCAGCAACCGCAACAACCAGAAGCACCAGGTCCTAACCCAGGATATACTGTCGAGACGATGGACAAACATGTCTCCTCCGGCTTCTTCATACCCTACTGAGGTCTATCTCCACCTGACCATTATATAATCTGCTTCATATGCATTTGTTTCTGTATTCTATTTCTGCTTGTTTTTATATGTGTTTATGCTTTTGATTTCTTGTCCAACCCCTAAGTTCTCCTACGAACTTGGATTACACAAGAGACTGTGTAATTCAGGTTTGGGGGAGGATTTAGGGGCTTATTATCTAATGAAGTTTTTATGTTTGTTTCTTGATCTCCATTCATGCACGTCATCTAAGGCATAGAAAACAAAAAAATGGAAATTTTTTTGAAAATTGTTTTCAAAAACAGAGTGTTCATGTAGTTGCATTTAGGATGTTAAGTTTATAAGTTTGTCATATGCATCTGCATAGGAAACTGGGATGATAGTAACCTTGTAAGTATGTTGTTTTCTTAGATAGTGTCAATGTCCTGGTTATTAGTTGTCTGATGCATCCTGATTTGGTCTGAATTAAGACTGCATAATGCTTGGAATGTGAAATTTCATGATCCTTTCTTTTCTGAAGCATGTTGTGAAATGAAGTTTACCTCTGTTTATTAGAACCTAAAACTGATGTTTAATTATCATGCTTGTGTTTTGGATTTGAACTCATGGATAGTATATACATATTTAGGGTTATCTTCACCCTTGAACTTTGCCTTCTTTCAAGCCATGAATTTATTACTGAGTGTCAGGTCTTTTATGGAATGAGCTTGATAGAAAGTGTTAGGTTCAAACTGACAGGAATGAAATCTCATGTAGTTCTAGTACACGCTTTTTGGACTAGATAAGACTAGGTGGGATTCGTGATAGTATGATTTTTCTGGCTATCAATCCCTTACACCACTATCACGGTCATTGTAGTATGTAAGGTTATCAATCCAAATGGGTGTGCAATAGCAGAATAGATGCAATGGATGCTTCTAAGTCAAGCAAATATGATCAGGCATTCCATTGAACACTTTTCGGGTGTTGGAATGCCCAAGATCATATTTCAATTGGCGTGAAAGAAACCAGCATTGAGCACAATGAAACAGAAGGGATTTATATGCAAACAAGCTTAGGTGCTAAGGTAAGATCAGAACATCAACCCTAGTCTAACCCATCCTCAGGAACTTAAGGAAAATACTCACTACTCATGAGTATGAAAGCAGGAAAAACAGAAATCATAACCTTAAAACTAAACATCATGATCAAAGGTCAAACGTATGAAAACAACAAGAACTCAAACCCAGAAAATAAGAACAGCAATGAAACAGTAACAAACCGAGAAAATGATCAAAGCTAAAACAGAAGATTAAAATGAAAAACAGAAGATTAACATGCACCAGATAGATAGCAACCTTAAACTAAACAGAAAAGTAAAAGAAAACAGTAGATTAGCATAAAACTTAAAGGATTCTGGGTTTTTACACCAAGATCACTAAGAACAATAAGGGAAAAAGAGAGAAAAAGAAACCTAAAAAAAAAAAAACCTAAAATGGCAAAAAAACAGGACTTCCTAAAAAGGAGGTGTTTTAAGGCTTATATAGTGTTTAGGAAAAGCCCTAAAATGCATAAAAGACAAAATACAATCATTGGCCTGGGTCTTGGCTCAGGTCCATTCTGGATTCGAGTTGGTCGGGTCGGAGCATGTGTGGCTTGAACTAAGAAGTGTGTGAGATCGAGCCAAAGAAGTCGGGCCCAAGGGAGCTAAGTGAGATCGAGTCGAGAAGGAAAGTTGGAGACCGAGGCGAAGGTATTACATGGATCTATCCAGAGTGATGCATGGATCGATCCAAAGTTGTTGCATGGACCGATCCAAGAGGGAAAGTAGATCGAGCCGATGGTGGAGCTGGATCGATCCGCGTTTGAAGTTGGATCGACCTTTGGATCATTCATAGGCCTTGTGCTGGTCGTTGTAGTTGAGTCCTAGCTTGAGCTGGTCCGTTCCACACATTTTTCTTTCCTTTATGAATTTTCACAAATCGTCCTGAGGCTCCTGAAAGTCCTGAAAAATCTCCAAAATGCGTGTATATGCGAATACTAATGCCAAAATCCCTAAAAATCACAAACTTGCTAATAACTACTATAAATGTGATATATGCACACATAAAGACCTCAAAATTCATGCTAAATGACTTCTAAAAACCATGAAAATACAGAGACATCAGTTCGATTATGGGTATTAGGGTTGGTTATGAACTTAAGGAGAGGAAAGGAAAAGAAAAAGAAAACAGTATGGTCTAGTAAAAGGTTTGGGGGAAAAAGATATGAAGAGTCTGGTTAGTGCAGAAGCAGAAAAAGAAATGACAAGGAAAAAAAGGTTAAAAACCTAGGAAGTTAGTAAAAAAGGCACAAAAAGATGATAAACCATAGGCACTGAAATCAGGTTGTCCCTAAATCTTCTAGCAATCAAATAAGAAAGAACCCTCTCCTAAGAACAGTAAGGAAAACATGAAAAAGGAAAAATGTGAACGACTAAGATCACTTAGAAACTTAAAAGGGTAAAATTAGGGTCTCCTACCGGGTTAAAATCAGGGGCATTTTAGTTTTATTAACATTGGGTAGATGGGATTTTGTTCTCGTATGCATCTAAGTGCTCTTACCTTTAGCCTTCTGTTAAAGCTCATTACCTTTTTGAGAGAACCTTGTTCTGAAATGTTAGCCAATGCATAAAAGGGTCATTTTTATCCCTTAACCAGCCCCTTAGCAAAATGAGTTCATTGAATGTGCATGACTTGATCCACGGTTCCTGTTTAATGAATGTTAAAGGGGTAAATAAATTTGAATGCATTGTGGAGGTTGGAACTAATCTGGAATGAACTGTGATGAGTATGGCTAAGGTTTTTTAAGTAGGATGAGATTAGGATTGCATTCTAGAACTAGTAACCTAGACATTGATATTACCTGTTTTTCAGCATATTTTGGTTAAGTGTTCCCATTTTCAAACTTCTCTTCCAGGCTTATAAATTACTTGCTTGAGTGCAAGCAAGGATTTGTTTGGGGGAGTTGATGTCGTTGTATTTTACGCATTTTAGGAAGTCATTTACAATCATTTTAGGACCATTTGGACAACAACATGTTGCATTCATAGACCTTTATTAGTAAGTTTGCATTTTTAGGGACTTCTGCATTAGCATTTGCGTACGTATGCATTTCAGAGATTTTTCAGGATTTTCAGGACTTTTTCGAAAATTATTGCAAATTTTGAGAAAGAAAGGGAATGCACAAGGAGGAACCAGCTAAATCAAAACCGGACCAACTTCCTTAATTCGAGCCAAAGGATTTTACAAGATGGACCAAACTCGGCTCGATCACGTCCTTTACCTCGTCTTGATCGTTAGACTTGATCACAAGTCGGGCTCGATCGTTTGGCTCGATCGTTTTGCTTGATCATCTAGCCCGCTTATGCCTCAATCACACGCCTTAAGTGCCTCCAGCCTGGGCAACCATCAAAGCCGTGATCGAGCTAAGCTTACCTCGCCTCGATCACTTGGCTCGATCACAGGGCAGCTATATTGCGAGCCAAGTCCCTCGATCAAGCCGGCTCGATCACTACATCGAGCTCAAATCGATCATCTTCTTCACGGCCCAATCAACTTCCTCATCTCGAGCAGCCTGCTCGACCACCAAGCTAGCCAGCTCGATCACGGGCCAGCTATACCTCGACAACTTATCTTCCTCGTCTCGATCACGACTACATCGAGCAATCTTCTTTCTGACCCGAAAACCGAAACCAAGATGACCCAGTTTCGGGTTGAGAAGAACAATTAGGATTATTATTCTTTTTTCTTTTAGCGTTTTTAGGGTTTTTTCTGAAACATTATATAAGCCCTAAAACGCCTCTATTTCGCACTAAGCTTTATTTTTGCCATTTTTGGGTTTTGTCTTAGGTTTTATTTTCCTCTCTGTTTCCTTTTGATGTTCTTGTGATCAAACCCATATTTTTAATTAAGTTTATGTTTAGCCTTCAATTTCTTCATTCTCATGCTTAGATTTAGGTTGTGAATTATCTGGTGCATGTTGATCTACTGTTTTATGCTTTTAATATCGTTTTAACCTTGATAATCATTTCTGGGTTTTGTTACTGTTTCATTAGAACTCTATTTTTTAGGTTAGTGTTCTTAATGTTCTTAATCCTTTTCTTCCGCATCTTTGATTTTTTGTTTTGTTAATCGTCATCGTTTTGTTCATTGTCATCATCATCTT
The DNA here is from genome assembly GCA_900406425.1 of Iberis pinnata. NCBI lineage: Eukaryota > Viridiplantae > Streptophyta > Magnoliopsida > Brassicales > Brassicaceae > Iberis > Iberis pinnata. The sequence continues at coordinate 14,422 of OVBE01002267.1, read as the reverse complement.
ATCTATTTTTCTGACTTTTTGTTCTTGTTGTTCTTCATTGTTTGACTTTTGATCTTAATGTCTTGCTTAGTAGTTATGCTTTTTTGTTTCTCTGATTTCATACCCAACATGCGTAGTGAGTAGTTACCCTAGGTTCCTGAGGATGGGGTAGACTGGTGTAGATTTCCTATTCTTCCTAGGTGCCTAAGTTTGATTGCTTATAGATCCCTTCTGTTTCACTACTCTTCATGCTTATTTCATTATGATCAACTGATATCTGATTTTAGGCATTTCAGCACCCAGAAGGTGTTTAATGAAATGCCTGAACATGGTGATTTCAGAAATTTGCATACCTAGCGTAAGATATTAGATGTTTAGGGTGCTTAGTGGCTTTAGCAGTTTGGTTCTTCGTGCCTGCTAGGTAGTGTACTGTTAACGAGAGTTAGGTCTGGTGATTGCTTAGGTTGAAATCATTTATCAAGAGATTAGACTTGGTTGCTTATGAATCTGCTGTCTAGGGATTAGCTCATTGTTTGAGGTATGTTATATTTCTAGGGAGTACAGGGAGGATTACTGGTCAATTACCCCACTCTTAGGAACTGCTTCTCCTTTTATTGCACTTTAGTATCATTTTCTTATGTTTTTGTTTACTTGTTGTTTACACTTAGTATTTTCCAATGAATGTTAGTACCTATTTCCTGTTTTACTTACTGCATGTTCTGTTCATTTAGGACCTTTTAGATAAAAACCCATCTTCTTATTTGGCTTGAATTAGTAGTTACAATTTCATCTAGAGTGCTTAGCATCACACCCATTTGGATTGACACCTATCTATACTACAATGGTATGTTAGTGTGATAGGAATTGATAACCAACCCTGCCACCACTATACTAAAACGCGTAAAAATCTTGTTATCATGTAACCTTCAAGAAGAAGTACTTTCCCTTCCAGTCATATATATCTGTGTATGCCGAAGTGTCGATCAACTTTTATTTTTCTTTGAATTTAATATAGACAGAGCATGTGTTCAACTTCGTCTTATTTTCGATGACTGGGTTGATCGACGATATGTTTTCTAGGTACCGGATGCCGACATGAACGCCGAATTCCTGAAAGAGTGCTAGAAGGTCAATCATATGCCTTATCAAAGCAACTGACAGCTAGGAGATGGTGATCTTCTGTCTCGCGCAATATGATATTAGCAACTTAGGAAGGGGTAGCCGCATATGGCATTTCCTGAAAAGAGACTCGTATAGACAGACATAGCCTCGTGGGCAATCCTATGGTCGTTGGTGCAGCTCGGGGATCAGAAAAAGGATCTTGTCGAAAAAAGAGAAGTTGTGTGCTAGATCTCGCAATGTCCAATCTTTGGATTTAGTAGCTCGGAGGCCGGTGAGCTTGTCGTTAGGCTGAATCTAGTTACCTGAGCTAATCCTTTCTTCCGATGTTATATGCACCTTGTCGCTACCCAGATCGTCGCGAGAGGCTGAAGCTTCAGCTAGGTCAATCCGGGATGAAGACATTGGTTTTGGATAGGTTACCGAGATAGTTGGGAATAATTTACCAGGCTGTAAGTAATCTAGAGAGAGAAGGGAAAACGTTTGTACCTGCAGAGGAAATTATGAAAGTGGAATTAATGAAAGTTCGAAGGGGTATTTATACTCTTGAAGAAACTGGCTACCGGGAAAATGAATCATCGCATGTGGATACCTAGTGTATGGAATGACGCTTTAGCTTCCCTCTATGAGATGAAGTGAAAAGGCTATAAGGAAAATTGTCATTTCTTTAACCTAAATGAGCTTTTGATCTTCAACTCGCCTGTTGACCTAATAGAATCGACGAACTGGGGGGGGGGGACTAACTATTGATACCGATTTTTTCACCCGACCCGAGGTCCATTTTGGTCAAAGACCTAACCCATTGCTAGGAAACTGGAGATTGACGAGCTGGGCCTTGGAAATGGAAGCTCGGCTCATATCAGAAGCCCACTCCTTTAATATTATAATTAGGGTTATCTCATATATTTTAGTATAAATACCTATGTAATCATTCTTCTTATTCAATAATAAACTCTGAGATTACCTAGCAACCCACAAGATCATAGTTTACCTAATCGTTAAACCCTGATTCAACAGTTCATATTACAAAAAGCTATATAGTTACCATTTTCATATGCTTCAAAACCCTCTAGCCAATTGCGACTACATATTAATGCTTGAACATTTTTTGGAAGAAGACGACTTCTATATTCAATACTCGAGATCCAATGCTAAAAGATGATTCTAAAGCCACAGTTAAAATAAGAATGCTAAGAAGGTCACAAGCCGTGCAAGCTAATTCTCCATATCGTTGGGAGTTGTCTTTCCAATATTTCAAGATATCCAAACTCTCAAAATCATTCATACCTAATGGTCAGTGCCGGCTCTTCATACAAGCCACACAAGCACATGCGTGCGGCCGATTATCATATCAATTATTTTTTGCCACATTTTCCATTAAAACTACTATAGTCCAGTAGTACAAGCATGTGCATTACTCTTATAAGTGGATGGTTTGATTCCACTTCCCCGCCATGTTTAATACTTTTTTATTTAAACAGCTTTAAATTTTTTTTTTGCTTCCAGACATTATAAATCTAGGACCGGCTCTGCTAATGGTGGTTTATCTAGATACGTTTCCAAAGATGATTTTCCATTAACAACAACGTTTGATCTTCGAAAAGCAAAAAAATCATGTAATATTAAAGCAATCATATGAAATAGTGCATACATGAACACAAGTATTTGCATAATCATATAAAATTAAAAGACTTACACTATAGTTTGAGAAACTTTTTCTTTGTTCTTCGCATTCATCATTCACTTTTAGTTGACCATTTTCACGTGTTTTTGCAAATGGTGATATTGATTTCGACTTGCCCTCATATGCTTCAAATAAAGTACGTAATTTACCTCGCAAATGATTCAAAATTTCCTGATAAGTTCTCCTATCGATTCTCTCAAAAAATATTCTGCAAGTGTCAACTTTAGTCTCGGATCGAATATAGTAGCCATTGCCAAAATATCACTATAGTCTTTCCCAATATTTTTCGAGCTTTTCTTGCATAACTTCAACCATATTTCTGATAATCATATCCCTATGAGTTCAATTCTCTTTTAACCAATTTTGAATCTTCCAAACTCGCATAAAATACCAAATTAGAAGTTGGGTAAGAAGAACCTGAAATAAGACAAGTGATTTCATCAAATGGCTCAAAAAATTACACATTATAGTTTTTGGAATTAATGACTTTGAGATTAGCAAAAGCAGTTTGATACTTGATAGCTCGGTCAAACATCTTATAAGTTGAATTCCACCTAGTTGGCACATCTAATATCAAATCGGCTTTAAGATTTATACCAACTGATTACACACATTTTTCAAATAATATTTGACGAGATTTAGAAGCTTGGATAAACTTGACGCTCTCCCTAATCTTAACCAAAGAATCACCAATCACTTTCAATCCTTCTTCAACAATGAGGTTAAGAATGTGCGCTGAGCATCTCACATGAAAACAATTCTCCTTTGCACAACAAATCATTTTGCAATACAAGCTGATGTTTCAAAATATCATGTATACAATCATTGTTAGTAGCATTATCTGAAGTGATGTAAAACACTTTTTTATCTATTCCCCAATCTTTCCAAGTGTCAAGAAGCTTCATTGCTAAATACATACCTGCATGTGGAGGTGACAACAAAATATGCTAAAATCTTATTCTGCAATTGCTAGTTTTTGTCAACATAATGTGATGTCAAACACATATAACCCTCATGAGTAAGAGCAGACCACAAATCAGAAGTAAAACAAATTCTTCTAGGAAGAGTAGCTATTTTTTTTTTTGCAACTTCTTTGTTTCATTCTCATAAAATTTATAACATTCGTTGATGTCGTGTTCCGACTAATAAACTTAACGTCTGCATTCAAATATTTCAATATTGATCTTACTCTCTCATATTCAACATAAGCGAATGGAAGATCATGTTGAATAATATACTTCGCTATCATTTCCCGAATACCCAAATGATCAATTTTCCGGGCCTGCAATTTTGCTTCAGCATTTATCATCATTTTACCAATGTCACCATCTCTAACCTTAGCTTTGCATTTTAGTCGATGACGTCTTAAGGTGTTTGTATCGATTTTGTGTGAATCATGTGCATAATCCTTTTCGGAATGATTGCATTGAGCTCTTTCTTCACGTTTTCCCTTCCTATCCATCTTTGTAATCACCGTAAAATCTTTCCAGACATCAGAATATTGCTTTCTCTTTTTCGGTTCTGATGCCTTTCCCTTTCCTTTCTCATCATCATCATCATCATCATCTTCAACTTCGATAGGCCTTTTAGAAGGTCTAGATGATTGTGCAGAATTTATTCCATCAAATGTATCTCGCTCAATTTTACCATTTTCATAATCAATCACTTTTTGAGACTCAAAATCTAATGATTTCGAATAGAAAAAATCTTCTGATCTCAAATAAGCAAAATCTTCAGAATTCTGTCAACAACATTATACCAAATTATTCAACAGTTTTAGACATTCATCATAATTCCAAACGCATGATAAAATCATATCATCTTTTACCAAGTCCATGACAATTCTGGTTACTCAATGTTTTAGAGCTTTCTCTTACAAAGACGTAATACTAAGAAACTAAGAGTCAATACTTTTAGTTTTAGACATTTAGGTTTAGGGTTATAATTATTCTTGACCCTCTAGTAGTAATAGAAGGTTTCACTTTCAAATTGAATAATCTGGTTGATTTTTAATTCTAAAAAATTATCTATATATACCAATGAAGAAACGTAAACCATTTACGTTAAACACAGTGTTTTAAAAATATTAGTTTTTGAACATAAAACCTAAGACTGTATCATGAGAAGCTAACCTGAAATTTGGATTTAGGGGAGAAGAATGTATAATAAGTTTTGAATTGGAGTTTAAACTCTTGCCAACAGAGCTGGAAAATTTTATGGTTTTATCAAACCCAAGGTAGCAACTCTTTTCAAGCTTTTATCAAACCCATAGACCAACAATAACCTGACATAGACAATGTTGTTTACACTCAAATCATTTCATCATAATCAAGACACAAAAAGTAACATTGCATAGAAACATATCTAAGATTTGTTCTGTTGACCATACATACCATTAGGAACTCTTTTAGGTCCCTTCCTAAAGCAATGCTTTGTAGATTAACAAAAAGCTTGGTTAAGTTCATTCCTCATAGCAGAAGCCCCCTCTCCTCTGAAACATGGATTTCTGGGATTTTAGGTGGAGTCCTGCAAAACAAGTAATCAAATCTTTAAAAAACCAAACAAAGAAGATAAACTTGATCAATGCTCTGAATCTTGCTTGTTGATAAATGTGTGAGCATTGGACCATAGAATAATTAAGGCAATAACATTAGAGAATGCTAAAAAACAACACACAACAAAGATTATCATTCTCATATCTCATAATTCAAACCACTAAGGCCAATTTCAAATACAAAAGGAAGAGCAAGCCTTCTCACAAGAAATGTTTCTTACAGGCCTTGTCATGTGACAAATGTCGAGCTCGTTACATCTTTGAAGAATGGATTCGAGATCAATTCTCTTATGCTCAATGTCCTTGTCTTGTTGTATGTTAAGTATGTAAGCAACATTCTCTTCTTTTTCAAGTGATCTATGTCTTCAGGTTTTTGTGGTTGTGACCCAACAATTAGTTCATCTCTTATCATTGTATAGTTTATACCTGAAACATAACAAAGACCAAGCTGATATAGACATTCTCACACTAATCATAACATTGGATTCACATGAATCACTATCTAAAAAAAAAAGATAAATGATCAATAAAGTTTAGATTTCTAGAAAAATCATATGATGATGAAGATGATACGAATCCGAGAAAAAAAAGCGTAGAAAACTATGAGAAGAAGCTTCGTCGCCATTAATGCTTAAGAGGCTATACGATATGATTTTGGATGGCAAATGCATCTTGCCAAGAAATTCACAAATGGAGACTCCATGTCTTCTTCCGATATACTAACAATTGATTCGTCGGAATCGATCCACTCTTGATCTTCTTCATTTATATACTATAATTGATCCATTCATGATCTTCCCATCTCTGTGTTTTTTCGATGTTAATCGTTTTTCCCCAGGCAATGATTCTTTTTCTTGATGCATGAATTTTTGGTATGGTTTATATGCTTGATTATAACACAAGTCTATTTGGGTTTTGAATTATTTTACTTTCTATCATTGATTCGATATGGTAGGTGTTATTTTCGGATAAATTTCATTTTTTAAGTGTAGATTATCGGTGTCAACGACAAAAACACCAAAACTAAAGTAATATATATACAATCTGAATCGGGTTACCGCAACAGACTTGTCTATACAATCTACATACTGCAACGGGCTGAATCGCAAGGCCCGCATCTAAATGAACATTTTATGTTATGTACAGGCCCGCTCTGCTATGGATCTACATGGGTCAGACCCGCAGATTAGAGGCATGATTGATTCTAGTAATAAATCACTTAAAACACGTTAAGGTCACTATAAGATACAATTCCTTTTATTTTAATTTTTAAATAACAGAGAGAGAAAAGTCTTATGTTTGTCTTCTTCTTTTTTTTTTTTTTTACGTTGACGGTTTGTTTAATAACAGTGTTGCTTTATTATTCAAAATCAATATATTTATGTTGACGGTTTATTAGTAACCAATACCGTATTGATACAATAAAAATCTATTTATGCTTATAATGCAGAAAAAAAAAAAAACATACTCTATGTGAGAAATCTTAAAGAAACAAATACAGAACACTGAACACACCACTCAACGAACAAAGAGTAATTACGACATCAAATTATTGTGATTTAATTATATGACCTATTCCTGGTCAAAAAATGAACCAAAACTTACACCTGAGATTAACAATCGAAGCCAAAAACATGACGATGCACATATATTAGATGTCTCTCAAGACCGGCCAACCTTTTCTAATGATCTCGTTAACTCTAGAGTCGATCTGCTTCTGGATTCTAGACGGGCATAGCTCGGCTGCATAACCGTTTAGTCTTGTGGCTAGAGGTGATCTCTCAAGCTCTTCTTCTGCCATGTTTCCTATTAGCTGAAGAAGTAATGGATGTTGTTTCAGCTCAAACTTCTGTAGATTCAAATTAGTCAAAGAACATGAGTTCACTAAATTGGATTAACAGCTAACTAATTGTTAAAACTGTGACCATAAAGCTGAACCTGATGATCAGCTTCTGCGCGATAAAATGTTGATAGCTGTTGAATTTGGGTAGTTACAATACTGCTTCTTGATTTAAGTTGTTCTCTTTCTTTGCTAGTAGAAGCCAGTCTCAATTCTTCTGTAGAATTAGTGAAAATACAAGATCTGTTCAAGAAGATTCAGATGTTTCTTTAGTTTTAGGATCAAACAACAAAAAGATTAAGATAACTCAAAAGAGATACAGTTGTTCTTCTTACCTGTATTGATTACCAACATCAGGACCTTGTCCAAACACTTGTCTAGAATCATGACTAGACCAGAATACATCTAAGAGCTGACGATAACTGATTGTCCTTGGATCATATTCAACCTGAATCACGAGATACAATCAGAATACTTCGTTGTAACGAGAACAACACAAAACTTAGAAGATCAGAAACTAAAAACTAGCTCATGATAACAATCGTTTATAACAATGATTCTATTCATAAGAGGAGCTGAAACAACAGAAAATCTAGGCAATTTGGATATGATTCAAGAGCAGCCTCACATTTTCTATACTAACTAGTTTGTTTATTCAAACGAAATATATTCAGTAGAGCAAACCAAATCGAAAAGAACGACGTAGGTAATGGCTGAATCCTCAAATCTGGAACTAGCTAAAAAATTTCCCAGTGAAATCAGGAGGTAGACGATACGAACCTGAACGGACTCGGCATGATCACCCAAGTTCCTATACTCGGGATTCGACTTCGTTCCACCGGCGTAACCTGCCGTTGTTCGTACGACGCCATTAATACAACCGAACGCCGCCTCCGATCTCCAGAAACTACCGAGAGCGAAAACCGCCGATTTTAAAGGACGTTCGGGAGAATCAACGACAGCGTCCGAGATCTGACCCGAGATCCTGATGCATACAGCTTTGTCTAGCAGAGAAATGCACAAGACGAAGACGAGATTCGCATAAAATATAAAGAACTGGTTCCTCTCTGATAAAGCCATTAGAGATTCCGTCTCTCTCTGAGTCTAACCGATCCGAACCAGGAAATGAATCTCCACAGGGACCTTGTCGAGTCGCCCAAAAGTCGCATCAGGCTCCACCTCCATTAACGCACAAGAAAAGTCTTTGAGTGCCTCTGACTGACTTAGAAGGTTTACTGCATAATTCAAATATTCGGTTTAATTAAACCGTGGTCGAATCTGGGTTACTAAATAGGCTTTAATTGGGATTATGTAGTAAGTATATACTGTATAATAACTTCTCCTTGATCTCCTTTTCAATGTCGACTTGTGTTAAAGTCTTTAATTATAATAAACCTGTACCACTCTCATTGAGATCTCCTCTAAGTCTTCCTTCAAAATTTTCAACTTTGTTATCACGGTCGTTGCTTAAGCTGAATCAAATCAGATATCTGATGATGGCAAGTCAAAGGAGGTAACTTTATGTTTTCTTGATTATGTTACTGTTAAGATTTGTTTAAAGTTGTTTCTGTCTGATCATGGTGTTGCTATTCTATTCTGATTAGGAAAATGGTAGAGATCGAGAATTACAAGAAGACAAGCAGGAGAAAACCGGAAACCGGTTTTGGAAAGGAATCGCATTGTTAGTAGGAGGTGTTGTATATGTTGGAGTACGGATTTTCGTCGTAATACGACTAATAACCCTTTTCTTATGCATACCTGGTATTTCTTTCCTTTTTAGGATTTTAAGTATTTTTCGGTAACCCATTTAAGTATTGTGACTTGCCAGTATAAATTCTTGTTCCATCACCCAAAGAATTTGCTTTTGTTTTTTTTCTAAAGATATGATGTCAAGAATGTTAGAACTAAATTTTCACATTTGATAATTACAAATGTTTCATCAGCATTATTTAATTTTGTGTGTGCATCATAATCAGAAGCTTTATAACATGTACTATAACATGATATATTCACTTGATTTGAATGAAAAATGAAAATGCAAAATGAGTAACATAATATGAAATTTCAACATTCGAAGTTTGGACACCTCACTAGTATATATAGAAAGAAACATGTCGACCATGTGGATACTTTTCAAAAAACTAAAACACCAACTACGCAAAGAATGTCATAAATACACAAGCTGACATATATTCCTCACAATCAACTTTGAGCCATCAATTTCATTTTTTGGATAACCTTAAAAAGTGGGGAAGTCCATTTCCCATGTTCTACTGCCACAAAGAAAAACAATGATTTCAACATCTTTGTGTCTCTCTCTTTCGGTTCTAAGGTCACATACCATTCATTACTTTCAGTTTCATCTAACAAGAGCCTGATAAATGTCATTGTCACACAAGTCTCCTCTCCATGAGAAGTGACTACATATGCCTAAAATCGACACATCCCCATATTTCCTATGGTATGCAAACGAATATAGTCAATTAGATAATGCTTTACATGTAGAAGAGGAAGGAAAATACCGAATTTGTAAGCAACGTGTCTTCCTGGCTTGAATCTTACACCAACTCCTCTGCTTTACAAAGAAAAGCATGAAAGATACAGAGCTTCTTCACCTTTACATTATTTACTCAGACAACATCATGTATCCAAAAACCATTCCAAAATTTGGTTTAAGTTGCGTTTTCACACATTCTCTGATGAAGACAGCAAAAGTATATGCATTTGTACATTGTCAAAACAATACAATCATTGTTGACCATACATGGTTTCTTTTTTTTACATGTTGTAGCAGTTAGCAAAAGGTGTCCAGATGTTATAATATCTCAGTTTTTTTTGCACCCCATCAAACAAACACCAATTATATCACAAAAACTTATCTCCGTTATTAACATTAATTAGGCAGAAGAAGATTACAGTCTTTCACTTCAAGTTGCCTATCAACTACTATGACTAACTGTTGTTTTAGCTTCGCGATTTGAGCTTGTACCTATCAAATTGTAAATACAGATCATTAGATTAAAAATATATATATTTCTCAAACAATGCAACCCTATCCTGGGAAATCAAGACAAAGCCAAAGAAAGAAATTATAGCTGTAAATCCATTTTAAAACTATTGGGGACTATTCACAATAAAAAGGCAAGTAAACTGCAGAAACCTTCTGTCGAGCTGAAGTAAGTTTTAAAAGCTCATCTGCTTCTGAAAACCTCAAAAACCATTGGCTCAGTGGATGATCCTTGGTGTCTCCTTTTTTCATCTGATAAACAGCTTCAGCAACTCCTACAAATATGCAGTGCAAGAATTAAAATGCGTCAGCAATAAAGTTGATGAGCTAGAATTAGAAACAAGAATAGTAATGCACCTGGAGGAGGCAAGTTGAAGCCATCTGGGAGATTAGAGATGTGTACAGCCGGGTGATTATGCACACGAGCGAGGAAACTCTCAAAAGGATCAGGGAAGACAATTTCATCATAAGACTCAGAGACAACAGGTATCTTGGTAGACTTAGGAGTAGGACCATATTCATTCTCCGGGTTCAGCTTTAACATGTGAGACCTGCAAGAAGTTCAATATACCAACTTAATGCACTAAAATTCACAATCAAAAGCAGTAATCGCAAGGGGAAACTCACAACTCCAATTTCTTTACACAGGCATCGGTACGGAAGAAGATGGTGATATCAATTTTGAATTCTCCCCATCCAGACTCAGATAATACAAAAGGAGCGGAATCAACTACTCTCGTCGGATTCTTAAAACTTGGATGCAACTGAAAGACGACTCGCTTGATAACCACACCAAGATCCTCATTGGTAGCTCCACGTACATAGACAATCCACTTATGTGTTCGATATCTAGTTGATGAAAATATAGAATCAAAGAAGATCAAATATCTAAGGAAAAATGCAGCAAGAGATAAAAATACTCACTCTGTAGCTTTCTTTCCAAGATAAACAGCAATAGATCCACATACAATAGGAACGTGAACTTCAACATCTTTGACTCTTCTTCTCCCATTCTACAATTCGCAGAAAATAACAACCACAAACATCTGATATCAAAACTCAAACCACAATCTCAAATTTCCGAAGACGATACAAGAGTCTTAAGAAATGACAATGTCTGATTCAATAGTTTTAGCTTTCATGCAGAAGCTACTCAAGTTTACCTATATCTCAAAATGAAATTCTTCCATCGGAGAAAAAATTAAGAGTGGCATTTCTAGGGTTATCGAAAACAGAATACCTTATCTTCGTGATCATCAATCATTGTGCCCATTCCCAACTTACGTAACTTCTTCTTAGACGCTTCAGCGTCAGATAAAATCTCGACATCAGAATCCATTTCTGAACGAAAAAGTTTCTTAAGCCGTGAATCAGAAATCGCTTTTCCTTCTCCAATCGAATTATCGCAGAGGGAAAACAAAAGATTTGGGGTTTTACAAGTTCAACACCCAAGTCTATAAAATAGTATGACCATATTTATATTATACACGTGTCTCATTTGCCACGTCATGTAAGATCGTGCCATGATGGCAATCTAAACCAAACTTCTTAGTTCTTACCGATACACAGACATAAGACTAATTACAATCAGAGTATTGAATAAAAAAATTAAATTTTTGAATAGCTACCATAAAAATGTTGAAAAAAATTGCACATTGTTGAATTTATTTAATATAGTAAATGAGAAATTTTGGATTTTATTAGCATTTTTCCATAGATAATTTCTTCGTTCTTTGTTGGTTGATGAAAATAAAATATAAATAAAACACATATTAATATTTGATTGGTGGATAAAATATTATAGATATTTGTTCTCCTATTTATTAAAAATCAATTATTATATAATCAATAATTTTTCTTATATTTGTATATTTTATATCAAAATTCATTACAAATGTACTTTATATATAGAAATTTGATTTAGACATAGAAAAAAATCATGAATGGATTACAACAATAACCCTTTTAATACAAAAAATATATCTTATACTTATTATTTGTAAAAATAATTTAAAAGATAAACAAGAAAATCAAATTATTTCAAAATATATGATTTTAATTGTTTTAGTTTAGTTATAATTGATTATTATTAATTGTAATCATTTATAATAGAATTATAAATAAAAACAAAAAATATATGAAATAAAAATAGTGGGATAGAGTGTTGGATTTTATTAAACAAAACTATTTCAAAATATAAAAATTGAATAGAGATAATGATATAAAAAGTTAAAAGTGAAAAAGAAGGTATTTAATTGTTTCAACTATTGTAGATATTATAAAAACTACTTTCCGTTTCGAGATAAAAATCAAAACTCATAAATGGCTAACTGGGTTATTATTATGCATAAGCCATAATAGTCTACAGATAAAAGTTACAAGAATGTTTTTATCCGAAAAAGAGAACATCAGCGTAAGAAGATTGCATCATCTCAAAAGATCATCTCTTCTGCAAAACATCTTTTTAGGAAGAGAAGGGTGACAATATGAGAGATGAGCCAACAACAATGCCCCGCGAAAATACGAAAAAGCAAATTCAGATGTTTGATGCACTTAAAGCCATAACTTTGCATTGTTCATTCAAAGCTAAAAGCTGAGCCTCTTTCTTGTCAAGAAGTGCTGTTAATTTCACATTCTCCTCCATTAGTTTCTGAACTTCAACCTCTTTCTGCGCTTTCTCGCCCTCTAATTGTGTTGTCTTAGTCACCAATCTGCTTTCACAATTAACAAAAACAGAGACACATATGTTTTGTAACACACGATAAAATTTAGGAGAAACAAATGAGAGTGACTAACCGTTCAAATAGCTCCTCGATGGTTTTGAATTGCCTCTCAGACGAAAGAAGTGTTTCTCTAACATTGGTAAAAGTACTGACATAGCTTTTAAGCGACTCGAACTCTCTCTTTACACGACATAGCTCTTCTTCATTTTCAACAGCTTTGTCCCTCTGTCTCATTGTTTCTTCAACTAGCTCTTCAATCCTTTCCCGCATTTCGTTTAGAACACTATTAGTACCATGAGCAAATCGTTCCATTTCTTCTAACTTCAAGGACAAATTCTCAATCTGGACTGTCTTCCTACTGATTTCTTCCTCTCCTATAAGTGCCCTCTCCTTATGAACAGCTGTCTCAGATTCTGCTGCTGTAACCCTCTTCACAAGAGACTCAAGCACATCAGTAACCATCTCTATAGATTTGAGCATCTCACTAGTATAAGCTCCATCCTCTATACCCAAGGAACCATTGTACCTTTTAGTTTCACTCAATCTATCCCCTTGAGAAGATGAACCACTATCTTTCTCAAGAAGGTCTAATCCTTTCAGCTCCACATTAGCTAGATCAGTAGGAAAATCCAGGATTCCGGCTTTTGATCTCAAATAGCGCAACATTATAGCACTCGATCTGACCCTACCCAAAAGAACCCCTAATTCCTTTCTGGCATCTTCTTCTGAACCAAACTCAAGGTAAGCCTTGACATTAACAAATTCAGCTTCTAAACTATCTACCTGCAACCGACGAGATTCCAATTCACTCTTCCATATCTCAGTGGCTTCTTTTGTTAAGGACTCTTGTGTAAATGCATTAGTATCCTCTTTATCAGCCATTCCCAACCTCTTCAGCCTACAGTAAGTTAGAAAGAAGACAGCTTAAAAACCAAAAAGCAAAAGCATCTAAGAACCTAAAGTAAGGGTAGATCTAGCTTCTATTTCATAAACAATAGCTCAAAAAGATGTTTAAACTCTCTAATGATGCAGATCAAAATCAACCAAAGTTTGAAGCAAAGGATATAAGGCATTGGATACGTTAATTCTACTTAACTATCAACAAAAACGGAGATTGAGACAAGATGACCAGTCAAACACAAGAACTAAATTTCATCTTCAATCATCTACAAAATTGTAATAAACGAGAGGATCTATAACTTCAGGAACCGTAAAAGCATGATCAAATCGTCGGAATCATACAGAAATCGAAATCGATCGGGGAAAATCAAAAAGAGCTGATACAAAAAAAACAAAAAAAGGATCCTCACAAGTCGAGATCATAGGCTTCGAGATTTGTTCCGGTAAATTTCAAGGAACGAATTAGAGGCAAAGTTTTATCAGAGAGAGAGAGAGAGAGGATGAGATGGAAGGTAGAGACTAGAGATGTAAAAATGGGCTTTTTTACCCTACCCTACCTGAGCCCGTTTTAAGCCCGCCCAAAAAATACCCAGTTTTTAAAAACCCTAATGGGTAT
>OVBE01002266.1:0-31484 GCA_900406425.1 Iberis pinnata | reverse complement strand
AGATTTTACTTCTTGACTACCACATGTTCAAAGTACCATTGTTTAGATGCATTTGGGCAAACAAAGGTAATGGTGTGCAGGAAGAAGATGGATTCACTCTTGTGAACCTCCATATGAACCAAGCAGCATATTCGAAAGATCCATTCATTTTACCTACTCAAGCAAAACAGGTATTCTACTCTAGGGAAGATGATTCTTCAAATTGGTATGTTGTAATGAGAGCACCGCCTAGAGGATATCATGAGTTAGACACATAGGAGGATTTAGTATNAATTATTTAATTTTTATTTGATCAATAATAACACAAATGGTTTGCTATCTTTGTAAAACAAACTGCTATAGATGCAATCCAATTATAATACAAACCCACCGCTATTGAATATAAAAAACTAAAGCTATTATTAAAAACCTTTAATAACAAATATACGCCGCTATTATAAAAATAAACAATTGCATATTGAACACCGCTATCGTAATTTCAATAATTATAGCAAACATAAAATCCGCTATCTAAAGTGTCTGACCTATAATGACGAGCGTTGTCAGAGCGTTTAATAAACCGCTATGCTATCCTACGATAGCATTTTTCGAACGCTAAGGAAAGCCATATTTCTTGTAGTGTGTAGCACCAGCTCTCCTTCGGCAAACCGTCTCTTCCTGATCTTCTTGTTATAGAATCGCGCTGCAACGTTATGGTAGTTTTGCAACTGTATCGTCGCCTGGTATCTCCTTTCGTCAACGGTGTCGGCTATGTCTATGAGCATCTGGTCGTTTTGATTCGTGTTTTGAGGTGCCAGTTCACGTCTGATGCTGGATACTTTGGTCTTAGCTGGTATTACTGCCTCGGTTCCGTATACTAAAGCAAAAGGTGAGTCGTTGGTTCCTCTTCTGGGTGTCGTTCGGTAGGACCGGAGTACTCCTTCCAATTCGTCTTCCCATCTCTCCTTCTTGGCATCTAGTCTCTTCTTTAGTCCATCCAAAATTGTCTTATTATCGGCCTTGGCTTGGCCGTTGGCCTGTGGGTAATACGGGGTGGAGAACGTTAGATTTATGCTCATTCGTTCGCAGAAGAATTTGAATCTATTTGAGGCGAATTAGGGGCCGTTATCGTTGTGGATTTTGTAGGGGACCCCATATTGGCAAATTATGTTCTTCCATATGAAGTATTATACGTTCTCGGATTTAACTCTAGCGAATGATTCAGATTCTATCCACTTGGAAAAATAATCTGTTAGAACGAGGAGGAAACGTTTTTGTTTCGACACGTGCATTGGGCCAATTATGTCCATGGACCATCTCATTTACGGGTATGGCGCTGTGATGGATTGCATCTCCTCGGTTAACCTGTATATCAATGGCGCATGCTTTTGGCATTTCTCGCATTTTAAGGCGTACTGTTTGCAGTCCGTGATCATGGTCGGCCAGTAGTATCCATATCATTTTATCTTGAATGCCAATGCTATGCCACGTGCGTGGTTTCCGCATGCTCTGTCTTGTATCTCCCTAATTATTTTCTTTTCCTCGTGGCCGGATATGCACTTTAGTAGTAGGCCACGTACACTCCATTTGTAAAGGTTGCCGTCTAACCGAGTGTATGTACCACTTTTGGCTTTGAGTTTCCTGGCGTCCCATTTCTTTGGTGGGAAGATCCCATATGTTATGTATGCTAGTATCTCGATTCTCCAATCTATTTCTACTTTGACCTCGTCCGTTTCCATCGAAATCGCGTCCTCTTCGACGTCCTCGGGATCTGGGTTGGCGTTGTATTCGTGGATCAAATCTTGTATGACACAGTAGGCTTTAGTGATAGAGATACTGGGCTAGTCGATAGTTTTAACAAGTATGACCCTAGTCGTTTGCGGGTCCGTAGTCGAGGCCAGTGCGATTAGGGCGTCAACATGTATGTTTTAACCTCTAGGGATTTTTATTAGGTTGAAGTATGCAAATTCATTTCAAAGGGTTTTCACCACACCTAGGTACGCTTCTATTCTCTCATCTCTTGTCTCATATTCCCCGCTGGACTGGTTCGCAACTAGTTGGGAATCGCAGTAGGCGGTTACTCGCTTAGCTCCAATTGTTGTCGCTAGTCGTAGCCTGACAATTATTGCCTCGTACTCAGCCTCATTGTTTGATGCCGTGAATTCTAGTCGAAATGACTTCTCAACCATCTCTCCAGTTGGGGAGACCAACCGTACTCCTACTCTGGAACCATGTTTTGAGCTTGCTCCATCTACGTATAGTGACTACTTTGCTCCCTCTGGCTTTACTTCCGTATCCATCTCTGGAGGTAGCTCTATCAGGAAATCTGCCAAGACATGAGATTTTGCATAAGTTCTTCTTTTGAATTCTATGTCGTGCTCACTGAGCTCGGCGGCCCATTTGGAGAGTCTTCTCAACTGGTTTGGACTGTGTAGGATCGTACGTATCGGCTGGTTTGAATACACCACGACCGAGTGCGATTAGAAATAGGATCATAATTTATTTTTGCTGGGTGCACCACAGCTAGGGCCAATTTCTCTATTGTTGGGTATCTGGTCTCGACATCGTCTAGGATTTTACTGAGTTAGTAGATTAGCCTTTGCTTTCTTAGCTCCTCGCGTACAAGAATTGAACTGATTGTGTGAGACGACACCGCAATGTAAATATATACAGTTTCTCCCTCCTGCGGCTTAGACATGACCGGTGGTGTCATCAGGTAGGTTTTTAACTTTGTGAATGCTAATTCACATTCTTCATTCCAGATGAACTTCTTGTTTCCCTTCAGGAGGTTGTAAAATGGAAGGCATTTATCGGTTGATTTAGATATGAACCTAGTCAAGGCGGCTATGCGTCCGGTCAGTATATGTACTTCTCTTGTGTTTTTTGGTGATGGCATCCTTAACAATGCGTTGATTTGCTTGGGGTTAGCTTCGATCCCCCTCTTGGTCACCAGGTAGCCGAGGAATTCACCCGAGGTTACTGTGAAGGTGCACTTACCTGGGTTCAGCTTCATTCCGTAAGTGTTCATTAGAGGTTACTGTGAAGGTGCACTTACCTGGGTTCAGCTTCATTCCGTAGGTGTTCATTATTTGGTAACAGGTGCGCAGGTCGCCCACATGGTTGTTTTCATCATATGATTTGACAAGCATGTCATCTATATAAACCTTCATCGTCTTTCCCAGTTGTTCCGAGAACATTTTGTTGACCAAGCGTTGGTAAGTTGCGCCTGTGTTCTTTAAGCCAAAAGGCATTACTTTGTAACAATAGATGCCTATGTCCGTAGTGAAAGCGGTTTTTTCCCTATCATCTGGGTGCATGAGTATCTGGTTGTAACCCGAGAAGGCGTCCAAATGGGAGCAGCTTGTAACCAGTTGTGGCTCCAACGAGCTGATCTATGTTTGGCAATGGGAAACTATCGTTGGGACACGCCTTGTTCAAGTCAGTGAAGTCTATGCATACTCTCCATTTTTTGTTCTTTTTCTGTAACACTACAGGGTTTGCCAGCCATTATGGATATTTCACCTCGGTGATTGAGCCTGCACCCAGCAACTTCTCCACCTCGTCTCTGACTGCCTGAGCCCGCTCGGCTCCTAGCTTACACTTTTTATGTTTGATCGGCTTGTAAATTGGAACCATGTTTAACTCGTGAAACATAATGTCCAAACTTATTTCGGGCATATCTATCATGTTCCATGCAAAGGTGTGTTTATTTTCTTTTAGGAAAATAATTAGCTCTTCTTTCAAATCTTTTTGAAGTTTTGATTCTATGCCAACGTAGCACTCTAGGTATCCCGGGTATATGCAGTACTGCGTCACCTTATCGAGTTTGGGTTCCTCGTATATCGGCTCCGTAGGCGAGGCAGGCTCCCCAATATGTAATTGCTATAAGGCCTTCTCTCTGAGTTTGAGTTCGGCTAGGTAGCAAGCTCGGATCGATCTTTGGCTCCCTTTGATCGTTTTGATCCATTCCTTAATTGGAAATTTGACGCATATATGGTACGTAAAAGGGACGACCTTCATTGCGTTTATCCACGGCATTCCTAAGATTGCATTGTATATTGTCGGTTTGTCAATCACTGTGAACTCGATCATCCTTGATACCCCAGTTGCGTGCATTAGTAGTTTGATGGTTTTGATCGTCATGGATGTCTTGCTGGTGAAACCGGTTAGCAGTGCAGGAGGTCCCTCGATTCGTGAAAGGTCTATGTCCATTTTCGCCAAGGTCTCTTTGAAGATCAAATCTATTGAGTTCCCCGTATCTATGAGTATTCTTGCGATCATGTATTATTCTAAGATTAGTTCAATGATTAGCGGGTCGGCATGAGGGATGTCGAGCCCTGTTGTGTCAATCTCATCGAAAGCTATACGCTCCCCTGTCTCTTGGTGCTTGGTTTGCCACTTCTCGCATGACGCCGCCCTGCGCCCATATGCTCTGATCGCCGTTAATGAATTTAGGCCAAATTGATGATTTCCCATGATCATATTGATTCGCTTTTTGAATGGTGGGGTTGGCGCCATTTGAGGTAGTACCTCTCGATTTCGTTTCAGGAGGTTAGCTTCTTCGGTCTGATCCTCTGACCCTTTCTTGGGATTCTCTGCTTTCGCCTTCCTGGGTTCCACTAATTCCCCGGACTGGTACTTGTTGAAAAGGAATGACTTGAAGCTTATGCATTCTTCAGTGGAATGCATATCCTGGTTATGGTATTCGAAATGTTTCTTGACGTTTCCTTGTTCTTCAGGATGTTTCAATTTATTCCAAGGTCCGTTCTTGAGCTTCCATGCGAATAGTGTTTGGTTGCCTACTAGGGGGGGGGGGGGGTTTCTCGTTAGGGCGATGACTTGAGTCGCTTGACTTTTCTCTCGGGTTCATTTTTGCATTTTGATTAAATCCTCTTCTATTCGTGCGAACACTTTTCCCCTATGGAGTGCGTCATCAATCGTTGCCGGCGGGTTTAGTATCAAATCCTTTATGAATTCAGACTCTCCCAAAACCGAAATTTTGAGGGCGGCAATCGCGGCATTGTTGGTGACTACTACTCGGGATATCACCTCTTTAAACCTGTTGATAAATTATCGGAGGGGCTCATTTGGACCCTGGGTCATGCTCCACATGTCTGCGTCTGAGATGTCCCTCTCGATGTACACTGAGTAGTGCTTTAAGAACATCAGGCTCATTTGGTTGAAACTGTGGATCAAACCCTCAGGCAGTCGAGAGAACCATGTGAGTGCTGGTCCCTGGAGGTGTTCACTAAACAACTGGCAATACCCTGCATCCTTCTTGTGATCGTTGAATTGCACTCGTCCGATTGTGATTCTGAAGGCGGTCATGTACGCGTTGGGATCTGTCTTTCCTTCATAAAAAGGAATTTTGATTTTTTGCAGGGTTCCGCACTCTAGCGTTCTTTATGTGTGCGGCATACGGGCTTTAGAGTGTTTCTTCCATCAACCGATCCAGCTCTGGTGCCGAGCTTATGGATTGGTGAACTTTTGAGTTCATTTTTCGGACAACCTCCTGTAGGGAATCCTTCATCTCTTGGATTTCCCTAATCGATCGCTGAGGTCACTTACCGGAGCGAGAAGGCGGGGTACGGGTGCCCTCCTCGTACTTGTCTGATTCTCCCTCGGACTTTCCTGATAAGTTGGTTATTTCTCCTTCGTACTCTGAAGCCTCGGGGCTCAGGTGCGACTCGACTGTTCGGTCTTGGCTTTTATATCTCTCGCCATCCAGTTTGGGCTATTCCGATCTTCTCGGATTGTTGGGCCTACAATCTTGGCGTCTCCCTCCTATCTCGGAACCCTCACGACTTAGTATTCGCTCGTTCAGCTCGTGCTCACCTTCTCCTTATATCGTCTACGACTTGGGTGTTCATCCGCTCTCCCTTCACGCCCACGTAGAGATCTACTTAGTAAATCCTTCTGCGCCTTAATGCATGCTGAGCCATCATCCGAAAAGAGACACTAGTTAAGGCAAAATCCTGCTAAGGGGGTTTTGACACCAACATCTGGCAGCTGACTCTAATATCATCCATGTCAAAGAATCCGTATTTGTGGATTCTGCAGTTTTAACACCATTTAAATGAAAATCCCCCCAAACTTGAACGACACTGTCCTCAGTGATGTGAGTAGGACGAGTGTGAGAAGAAAGATCATGTGTACTTCCAAAGAAGATGGCATTGACATGTGCATATTCCTTTGGGTTCTGAAGAAGTTGACCATTTGTAGTTAGGGCAGAAACAGAAGTAGAAGCAAACTTGCTTTCCAGAGTAGTAACCCTTGAGTTCAGAACTTCAATCTTTGCAAAGATTGCATTGAATGAGGAGTCCATATTGTGGTGAAGTTCATCAAACTTCTTAGATGTTTACATTGCACTATTTGCATGACCTTGTAGAAGTTGTTGTAACATTGCTTCAATGTTGGAAGTTTGAGGTTGAGGTTGGTTAGAGGTGAAACTAGGAGGTGCATCAGTTTGTTGCTGCTGCTGCTGAAAACCACCCTGTTGTTGTTGCTTTGGAATGAAACCACGATTCCAAGCATACTTGATGAATAGTTTAATATTCTTCTGTGGTTGTGGTCAGTGGTGAACCCAGAAAACAATTTTACCGGGGTCATATTTTAAATTATTTATTTTTAAAAATATTTGACTATAATTTAAATTACCCTTTTTAAAAATATATTAACCACAAAAAATTATTTTAAAATAATAATTTGCATATTGTTTCAAACAAAAAGCATATCAAAATGTAATTATAGTAAAAAAATTGAACAGTAATGAAAATCAATGGCAATAATACAACTAAGAAAATAAATACTTTTAAATTATAGTTTTGACAAAAAAAAAGACAAAAAAAGATATTTTTAGAAGTGTATAAAGATTGGTGAGAAAAAAAATATATATAAAGATATAAAGAAAATTAAGAATAAGCATAAAATTTTGAAGGAATAATGTAATTATAGACGATTTAATACAAATTTAGCTTTAAACATTGATTGAAATTTTAAAAGAGTTAAAAAGAAGAAAGAAAAAAGAAAGAAGAATTATAAATAAATAAAAAAGGGTGCAGAGAGAGGTTTGAACTCGAGCAAGGGGGGACATTACACTGAAAGTATAACCAGTTGTGCTATCATTCATTACATTGTATCTATTACAAATGCACTTTATGTATGTTAACGGGGTCAGCTGACACCCCAATCCACCAAGTGGGTCCGCCCCTGGTTGTGGTGGATAAACTTGATCCTGAGCGTTGGCCACGTTGTTGCTACGGTAGGAAAGACCAGGGTTGTTGGAGTAGTTGATGAAACCCTTGTTATATCCACCCTCATTCTGAACATAGCTAATCTCCTCATGTTGGTTAGTCTCCCCACCTTGAATCTGAATATGCTCTTCATCAGTAATGAAGTGAACTCGTTGAAGTTGACCAAGATGAAGCTTATCCAACTTATCATTCAATGCCTTTATGTCTCGCCGAGTCTTATCAAAAGAATCAACACCACCTCTAGGAGTGCGATCATAATCCTCATTATAGATCCCATCAGACTGAGCTAAAATTTTAACCAATTCCCATTTATTGTCGACATTCTTGTTCAAGAAGTTACCATTGCTAGCAGTGTCAAGCAGCATCCAGATTTTTGGTAAAGCACCACGGTAGAGAGTGCTAGGCGGAGACTCCTTGTTGAATCTTTGGTGATGACTTTGCAACGTGAAACCTTTGAACCGCTTCCAGGCTTCAGAGAATGTTTTAGCATTATTTTGTGCACGGCCAGAGATTTCGTTGCACAGTCAAGCAGTGCGTGAAGTTGAGAAAAACTTGGCAAGGAATGCCCTTTTGCAGTCGTTCCAGGAGGTGATGGTGTTTTGAGGAAGAAACTTTTCTCAGTGGCGGGCTTTGTCACCCAAATAGAAAGGGAAAAGTCAAAGTTTGAAAGTGTCCTCACTCACCCCATCTATCTTCGTTAAACTACAGAGCCTGTCAAATTCATCAAGATGTTTCAGAGGGTCCTCCATAGGTAGCCCGTGAAACTTTTTCGCTTGAACCATGGCAATCAAACTATATTTGATCTCAAAATTTTTGTTGTTCACAACTGATGGAGCAATCGCATGGCGGTGTGTGTGAGTACTGGGTGCATCACCAGCACCAATGGTACGTGGAATGCTCAGGTTAATGTTATTCTCCATTTGCATATCTAACTGTTGTATATGTGCGATTCGTTCTTGTTCTCATCTTACTCGAGTGTATTCTCATTCAAGGGCACAAATATCGTCAATAATTGGTATCAAGTTAGTACGTCCTCTGCTTCTCAGGTTCATACAATGTTATGCAAGTACCTGAAAACAAAGGAAACAAAGTAAGTATGTAGAAAACGAACTTGATCTCAATAGATCCAAAACCCATAATGTAACAAACAAACACCCAATTGGCAACGGCGCCAAATTGATAGTAAGGTTTTTACATGTCAATTCTTATCACACTATCATGTCATTGTAGTATGAATATGTGTCAATCCAATCAGGTGTGCTATTAATCACTCTATATGCAATTAGGTCTACTGATTCAAGCCAACCAAGAAAAATGGGTTGTTATCTAACAAGTCATAAACGAAGAAAACATGCTGAAAATAAATAGGACATGAAAGCTAACAAGCATAAACATAAACTAAGGATAAATAGCAAGGGAAATAAAATCAGAAGAGAAAATGGGGGTAAAACTCAATCAAGGGGGAAACAGTTCCTAAGGATGAGGGTAATTGACCAGTGATCCTCCCTGAACTACCTAGACACCTAACAAACCTCAAAAAATGAGTTAATCCCTAAACAACAAATTCATAAACTACCAAGTTCAATCTCTTGATAAATGATTTCATCCTAAGCAACATCCAGACCTAACTCTCATTAACGGAACACTACCTAGCAGGCATGAAGAACCAATCTGCTAAAGCCAATAAACACCCTAAACATCTAATCTCTTAGGCTAGGTATGCAAATATCTGAAATCACTTGTTCAGACATTTCATCAGACACCTTTTGGGTGCAGAAATGTCTAATATCATATTTCAGTTGATCAAAAGGAAATAAGCATGAAGAACATTGAAACAGAAGGGATCTATCGACAATCAACTTAGGTATCTAGGAAAAATAAGGATTCAACACCAGTCTACCCCATCCTCATGGAACCTAGGTAACTACTCACTACACATGGTGGTTATAAAATCAGGAAAACCATAAAATATAACTTCTAAAAAAATATCATAATTAAAAGTCAAACTATGAAGAACAGTAAGAACATAATACCTGAAACCCAGAAACTAATGATCAAGATGATAAATCAGAGATGCAGAAGATGATGATCAAGAACAGCAAGAACACCAACCCAGAAAAAACAACGATCAAATGAAACAGTAACATAACCCAGAAATGATGATCAAGAAAAAAACAAGATTAAAAGCATAAAACAGTAGGTCAACATGCACCAGATAGTCTCAAACCTTAAACTAAGCATGAAAATGAAGAAATCATAAGCTAAACATAAACTTCATAAGAAATTTGGGTTTGATCAAGAAGAACATTTAAAAAGGAAAAAGAGAGAAAAACCTAAAATGGGAACCTAAGAAAACCAAAAATGGCATAAAATAAAGCTTAGTCTAAAAATAGGCGTTTTTAGGGCTTATATAGTGGTTTAGGAAAGCCCTAAAAACTCTTAAAGATAAATGTCTAAAAATCCCTAATTATTCTTCTTAACCCAAAACTAGGCCGTCTTGGTTTGGGTCATCGAGTCAGAATAAAGACGGCTCGATGAGGTGATCGAGCCAGAACATGGAGCAGCTCGAGGCGGAAACTTGAAGACGGCTTGGCTCGATGTGGTGATCGAGTCAGAAGGTCAAGGTGGTCGAGGGAGCTGGGTCGTTGATCAAGTCGGGTGATTGAGGCCAAGAATCGGGCTGGAGATTGAGTCGGGTGATCGAGGCCGAGAGGCGGCTGAAGACTTGGCTTGGATGAGGTGAGTAGGCCATGAGGATATGCGGATCAAGGTGATATGGTCGAGCCGTGTGTCCTAGGTGAATAAACGGTTTTGACAGCTTGGTTAAGGTAGCTTCAAGGTATCACCGAGTTCATGTCGTGTAGTTCATTTCCTTCTCCTTCTCCAAATTTGCACTTATGTTATGAAAACTCCTTAACTACCTGAAATATCTTCAAAATGCATATGTATGCGAATGCTGATGCGGAACTACCTAAAAATTCTAACTTACTATTAAAGTCCTATAAATGCAATATGTTGACATCTAAAGGACCTTAAAATGATGGTAAATGACTTCTCAAAACCACTAAAAAGCAGAGACATAAATGTATGGAGCATAGATTTCATGGGACCATTCCCATCTTCTTATGGGAATAGCTACATCTTAGTGGCAGTTGACTATGTGTCAAAGTGGGTGGAAGCCATTGCAAGTCCCACTGGTAAAGTGGTGTTGAAAATGTTTAAGACAATCATATTCCCAAGGTTTGGTATCCCAAGGGTTGTCATTGGTGATGGAGGATCACACTTTATCAATAAAGTGTTTGAAAGTTTGTTGAAGAAACATGGAGTTCAGCATAAGGTAGCCACACCTTATCATCTTCAAACAAGTGGCCAAGTCAAAGTTTCGAATAAGAAAATCCAGGCCATTCTCGAAAAAAACGGTTGGTACAACAAGGAAAGATTGGTCTATTAAGTTGGATGATGCCTTGTGGGCATATGATGTCTCTGCATTTTAGTAATTTTAGGAAGTCATTTAACATCAGTTTATGGTCTTTTAGTTGTGCATATGTTGCATCTATAGATGTTATTAGCAAGTTTGCAATTTTTAGGAAGTTTAGCATTAGCACTTGCATACACATGCATTTTGGAGATTTTCAGGATTTTTAGGAGCTTTCAGAACGTTGTTGCAAATTTTGAGAAGGAAAGAAAAATACGTGGAATGGAACCAACTCAAGTGTATCTCAAGTCAAAAATTTGACCAAGCCCTAACATCGAGCCTCAGCCTTACGCCTCGATCACCCGGTCTTGTGATCGAGCCAAGTAAAAAACAAGCTCGATCAACGATCGAGCCTGGCTCGATCACGCAAGTCTTTTGCTTGATCGTCTCGGTCCTTCGCCTTGATGGTTCGGCTCGATCTCCTCTCGGCACCATCATCTTCTATCGGCACCTCGATATCCTCTTTGGCTTGATCACCATCGAGCCAAATATCAAGCCACCTCCACTTCGGCTCGATCACGCATCTTCACGGCTCGATTGTCCCAGCCGCAACCTCGTCCGGACAGCTCGATCATCTTCTCTCGGCACCTCGATCCCGCAATACGCCAAGACAAAGTCGGCTCGATCACATACACCCTTTTTTCCTCGATCACGTCTTCTATATGGCTCGATCACATTACGATCGAGCCAAGCAGCTCCAACCCGACCAACTTCGAATCAAGATGGACCAGACCCAAGACCCAGTTTAATCATTTATTTTTATCTTTTATGCGTTTAAGGGCTTTTCTCAGAACACTATAAAAAACCCTAAACGCCTCCATTTCGAGAATCTCCTTTCTTTTTGCCATTTTTAGCTTTTGTCTTAAGTTTTATTTTCTCTCTATTTTTTCTTGTTGTTCTTCATGTTCTAAATCCAGATTTTGCTTAAGTTTATATTAATCTTATGTTTTCTTTATTTTCATGCTTAGATTAGAGTTGTGAACTATTTGGTGCATGTTGATCTACGTTTTTATGCTTTTAATCTCGTGTTTAGATTGATCACTTTCTCTGTTTTCGCTATTGTTTCATTGATACTCTGTGTTTCTGGGTTAGTGTTCTTGGTGTTCATCATCTTTGAATTTTGATCTTCATGTTTTCCTTAGTAGCTATGCTCTCATGTTTTATTGATTTCGCACCAAACATGCGTAGTGAGTAGTTATCTTAAATTCACGAGGATGGGGTAGACTAGTGTTGATGTCATGTTCTTCCTAAATTCCTAAGTTGATTTGCATCTAGATCCCTTTTGTTTCATTGCTCTTCATGCTGATTTCTTTATGATCAATTGAAATCTGATTTTAGGCATTTCTGCCCTCATAAGGTGTTCAATGAAATGCCTTAACATGTTGATTGTAGAGATTTTCACATCCTAGCCTAAGCGATTAGATGTTTAGGGTGCTTATTGGCTTTAGTACATTGGTTCCTCATGCCTGCTTAGTAGTGTACCGTTAACGAGAGTTAGGTTTGGTGATTGCTTTGCTTAAAAAAATTTACCAAGACATTGGACTTGGTTGCATATGAATTTGTTGCTAAGGGTTAGCTCATTGTTTGAGGTATGTTAGGTGCTTAGGTAGTTCAGAAAGGATGTCTAATCAATTATCCTTGTCCTCAGGAATTGCTTCCCACTTGATTGCATCTTCACCCATTTTACTTTCCAGTTGTTTATGCTTAGTATCTTCCAATGCATGTTAGTACTTGTGTCATGTTTCCTGTTTTAGTTTTCTGCATGTTTTGTTTGTTTAGGAACAATTAGTAAAACCCTCATTTTCATATTTAGCTTGAATTAGTAGTTCCATTTACATCCAGATTGCTAGCATCATACCCATTTGGATTGACACCTTATCTATACTACAATGGCATGATAATGTTGTGTGGATAGGTAATTGATCTCACAACACTTCAAAAGCGTGTTATCAATTTGGCGCCGTTGCCAATTGGGTGTTTGTTTGTTACATTTTGGATTTTGGATCTATTGAGATCAAATTCCTTTATTTTACTTTACTGATTTTTGTTTTCTCCTTATTCGTACATCTCAGGTTTCTTACTTGCAAATGGAGAACATTTACCACGTTAACCAGCACACCATTAGTGCGGGTGACAACCCAAACATTTCCACATAAAGTTATGGAATCAACTCATCTGCTGTCCAAGACAATAATTCTGAGATCAAGCACAGCTCGATAGCTATGGTTCATGGGAATAGGTTCCATGGCTTATCAATGGAGGATCCACTCGACCACCTGGACGAGTTTGACAGATTATGCAGTCTCACCAAGATTAATGGTGTGAGTGAGGACGCATTCAAGTTACGTCTCTTTCCCTTCTCTTTGGGTGACAAGGCTCGCCAATGGGAAAAATCCCTTCCTCAGAATTCCATTACCTCCTGGAACGACTGCAAGACGGCATTTCTTGCTAAATTCTTCTCAAACTCAAGAACAACTAGACTTCGCAATGACATATCTAGTTTTGCACAGAGGAATGTTGAGACATTCTATGAAGCTTGGGAGAGGTTCAAAGGGTACACGTTGCAATGCCCACATCATGGGTTCAACAATGCATCCCTCCTTAGTACTCTCTATAGAGGAGCTCTCCCGAGGATCATAATGTTGCTTGATACAGCAAGCAATGTGAGCTTCCTGAACCAAGGTGTTGATGATGGTTGGGAGCTAGTAGAGAACTTAGCTTAATCCGATGGAAACTACATTAACGACTATGATAACACTCCACGGGGCAGCAATGCTTCTGATGCCAAAACACAGAGAGACCTCAAAGCTCTGAATGAGAAGTTGGATAAGTTACTCCTTGCACAGCAGCATCAAGTTCACTTTACAAGTGACGCAGAGCACGCTCAGCTCCAAGGTGGGATAACTGCTCAACAAGCGGAGATTAGTTACATTCATAACCAAAGCAACTACAACGAAGGGTTCTTCAACTACAACAACCCCAACATGTCCTACTGCAACAACAATGTAGCAAATCCTCAAGCTCAAGTCTATTCACCTCAACACCAACAACAAGCTAAACCCTTCCTCAACTATGGTCAACAAGAGAACCAAGGTTTTTCACCTAGCAACAACATCAACATGGAGGAGCACCTCCTGGTTTCACCTCTAACCAACCTCAAGCTCCACCTTCAAACGTTGAGGCAATGCTCTAGTAGCTTCTACAAAGTCAAGCTAACAACGCTATGGAAACTTCGAAGAAACTTGCTGAATTGAAGATGCATATTGATTGCTCATACAATGACCTCCATCAGAAGTTTGACGCTCTGAACTCAAGGGTTACTGCTTTGGAGAGGAAGTTTGCTTCCACTTCTGTCTCTACTCCTACCACAAATGGGCAACTTCCTGGAAAATCAATTCAGAACCCAAAGGAGTATGCATATGTCAATGCTATCTTCTTAGGCAGTATCCCTGACTTTTCTTCTCACCCTTGTCCTACTCACATCCATGAGGACAGTGTTGCTCAAGTTTAGGGGGGATTTGAGCCTACATGGAGCTGAAAATGCAGATTTTGGAAAGACTGATTCCTTGACATGGACGAACCCATACTTAGCTGCCAGAGTCAAGCCTGATCTTGGTGAAAAGCTATTTGCTTCAAAGGAGAGGGAAAAACCCTTTGTTCCACCACCTTATATTCCAAAGTTGCCATACCCATCAAGGTTCAAGAATGAGATAACAGAGAAGTACCCAACAATCTTTGAAAAATACAAGAAGGATGGTGAAACTCAAGGAGTGTTGGTACCAAATGATGAATGCAACGCCTTAACAGCAGAGAATCAAGAAGATACTGGTTCATTCACTCTACCATGCTCACTAAGCTCCCTGACCTTCAACAAATGCCTATGTGATTTAGGGGCAACTATTAACTTGATGCATCTCTCCACTGCCAAGAAGTTGGGATTCAATGAATTTAAAGTTTCTTATATAACTCTGTTGTTGGCAGATAGATCCATTAGGCATCCTATTGGTTCTCTGGAAAATTTGTCCATCAAGATTGGGGGTGTAGAGATACCCACAGACTTTGTGGTGTTGGGTATGGAAAAGGAACCAAAGGATCCACTGATCTTGGGAAGACCATTATTAGCTACGGTTGAAGCTGTTGTCAACGTTAAGAAACGCAATATCAGGTTGAACATAGGAAATGGTCCAAAGATGATCTTCAACATCAAGGACAAGACAAAGAAGCCTATAATCCAATGTCAGCTATTCTCTATCAAGGAGATGAATGAGGACAATCATGAGGACGGGTACTAAAGCAGTGATTCACTGGAGTATAAACTTATGAAAGACACAAACAAGATTTCAGAGCATACAAAAGCATTTGGGGTTGTCAGGGAAGCATATGCATGAGTTTCTGTATAGGTAAAGGAAACCAGAAAACTGGGGGTAACAACTGACCAGAGTAAACTTCCCATTTCAGAAGAAGAGGATTATGAGCTCGAGCACCAACTTGAGCACATCTCACCTCAGAATCCCACTTCGGGCACAACCTACTCTGAAAACGTTTTTGATCTTCAAACCCAAAAAACAGACCTCAAGAGGGGTGATAAGGTTTTTCTGCTCAACCCAATGCTCGAGCACTATCCCGGGGATGTAAACCCAAAACACCTCAGGAACTTCATAATCAAGGAAATCATACCTGATGGAGCAATCATGCTTGCTGTGGAACCTGATAAGGGGTTGAAAGTGAACAACCAATCCAACCCAAAAAATGGTGGTTGGATACGTCTAGGAAGAAAACCTGGTGAAATGACCTCGGTCTAGTGATGTTTGGAGAGGTATCTATGAAGCCGTTACTCTCTTAGCCAAAGGTCTTTCTTGGTATGTTGGCGACGACAATACAATTAATGTTTATATTGGTAATTGATTGCCTATTACCTCCACAACCTCCTAGAGGTGCCTCCCTACCTCTCATACCATTTCTGTACGTTAATGACTTGCTAGCACCATATAGCATATAATGGGATGATAGCAAACTTATTACTTATATTCATTCAGAAGACATCTCTTTGGTGAAACTAATCAAACCCTCGGTAACTTGAGTTTGTAACTAATTGAAGTGGATATAATCTTCCACTAGTGTTTATCCAATCAAGTCTGGTCATCAAGCACATAATGTATACAATATTCCTAATTTCTTTTCTGGTTCTATATAGAAGAAAATTTGGAATATATCCATGTCTCAAAAGCTACACTTGTTTTGCTGGAATGTCATGAACAGAGAGCATTGCTTGTTAGAGATAGGCTTCTTAGCATGGGTTTATGGATTGATCCTACTTGTCATATCTAAGGAGATACTACTAAAACAGAAAATCATGTTTGTTGGGTCTGGGTTTGGTACCCTCCCAAACTTATCGAGAATCCAGTCAAGGATTCAAATCTTGGCCCGGACCCGACGACCTGAGCACCTACCGGGTGGGTACCACCCGGAAAAAGGACGTGCAGACCCTAGAGCCAGAACTCGTCAAAGGATATATACCAATTTCTATAAATAGAAGGAGAACCCCACTTGGAAACGGGATCAAAATCTTGAAGCTAGCCTCGTGTATATTGTTCGCTTGGAAAATCCATCAGAACTCAGGAATAACCAATTAAAGAATACTCAACGTTCCTAGATCTTTTCTCTCAACTTTGCCTTTTAGACTACGCTCCAAGATCCCTTCTCTCAAGGTCGCCTTGTTGACTACGCTCCAAAATTTCTTCTCTCAACTTTACTTCGTCGATTACGCTCCACGATCTCTTCTCTCAACGTTTCCTCATCGACTACGCTCAAAGATCTCTTCTCTCAACGTTGCCTCGTCGACTACGCTCCAAGATCTCTTCTCTCAACGTTTCCTCGTCGACTACGCTCTAAGATCTCTTCTCTCAACGCTGCCTCGTCGAATATGCTCCAAAATTTTCTTCTCTCAATGTTGCCTCGTCGATTACGCTCCAAGATCTCTTCTCTCAACATTGCCTCATCGACCACGCTCCAAGATCTCTTTTCTCAACATTTCCTTGTCGACCACACTCCACTATACCCCTTAACACAAGACCGCCACCACTATCTGGTCATAAATTCTCAAGTGCTTGTCTAACTAACCCATCTTAGTCAACCACGCAACCATCAAGGGGTAATTACCTCGTCGCACGGACGACCATAGCATCATCGGAAGATCTGCCTCGACAAATCAAAGACCTGACAAAAAATTAGAAGATCGCCACATCCACGATTTATAGACAACCCCGCTCAAAAGCCTCTCAAAAATAATTGGGACAGTGCCAGGTAAAAACGTGTGTGGTCGGATTAACAATGTTGTTTTAGTGTCGAGTTGTAAAGCAAGTTTGGTTGTTGATACTACAATCTCCTTTAGCATGTGACCAATTACCTCGTAATGATCTTGTTGCAAATGTGGATTTTGTAATCCATCATCGCCGTCAAACTCACAATACTCTTGCACCAGAAAAATTGCACCACTTCATTCACCACTTGAAGTTGAAGCTTACGCAATAATAACAGTTCTTCAACTTAGCAATCTCGAGTGTCAGAAAGTTATATTCTAGGGTGATTCAAAGAGTCCGTTGCAAACATTGGTCACTATGCGATTGTCAACAGCTTTTCTGAAGCTTAACCGAAGCATCAACATGTATTTGGCTGATATATTAACAATCGCTTGTAGATTTTTTGAATTCTCTTTCAAACATATTTTAGGGATTTTAATACTAAAGCAGATTTATTGGCAAAGTAAACTCAGTTTCATTCTTTTGTTAATATAATTCAATGGCTGTAAAGATTTTGATCAATGAATCTGGTTGAAAACCAAAAAATTAATTTTATTTTTAATTTTTTGTTTAGATGAGCACTTTAAATACTAGAGAAAATATCTAATATTCAATAAAAAATTGAGTCAAATTGTAATATTCACAAATGTAAATAAGAAAAAAAATTGTATTATTGAAGCTTTGAACTAAATAAAGCCTAAATTGTTGACAAAAAAAAAAAATAAAGCCTAAATTTAAGAAAACAAAAGACTAAGTTAATAAAATTACCAATATTTTTTTGAATAATAATATATATTTAAAATATACATTATATTTTGAAATATATAATTAGTTAACTTATTTAACTAATTTTATATAAACAAAATTTTTTGTATTCTACAACCCAAATCCCAAATGATTAAACTGAACTTAAGAAATTCTAATCTTAATACATATTTTCTTAGAAATAGAAAATATAAAGAACAAAATATATGTCGTAACTTGTAGTTAGGAAAGTCTCACGTTTTTACCCTTATAGTTGTTGCCCCCTTTTCTTTCGACTAGATACTCTTCATTTTTGTCTTCCGGACCGGTGGGAGGTGGCTCGCATAGCGTCGCCGCTGGTCCATCTTCCTCGTTTTTTTTTGTCTCATTTGTCTGGTGTGCTGGTGATTGAGTTCGTCAAGATTTGGAGTTGCTTTTCGACTTTATCGTCGTAAGCTGTTCTAAGCCTAGACTACCGTCGGATCTTGAAACGTTGACCCGTCTTAGCTAACGGGCATTCTTTGCAAATGTTTCTTAGCTTGGTTGGTGGCTTTTTTTCCGATTTCGAATATGTTGGTCTCATCTTTTGCTAGTCTTCTTGTTTCTTCACCAGTGTCGGAACTCGCTAGATGTAGGTGTTCTAGAGTTATTGGGGTGTGGAGTTGGCGGTCACCAACTGATCTTTGTTGGGCTCGTCTCCTCTAGAGCAGGTGGTCTTTTCTCGTTCTTATGGTTTGCTCGTTTGTTCTGTCTTCCAGTGAGTTAGGGTAGGCGTGACGTTAGTTAGATCTGTTAGATTTGGTTGCTGCTCCTGGTCTATGGTTTGTAGTTCTCATATTTTTGTCTACCTTAGCTGAAGTTTCAGATCCTCTATTTTCTCCTAGCCTTTCCATTTTGTTGTTGGTTGGCTCAATTTCCAAGTTTGAGTGGTTCATGATGGTTCTTTGGGGTTGTCTTTTGGATGTTTTATTGTTGTGTGGGCATCTACAGATATTGGTTGTAGTCTTTTTGGTTGTGGTTTGAAACTTTTGACCAGCAGTGGTATCATTATCTGGTCCTTCTGTGGCGTGAATGTGGTTTCTTATATCGATATATGGTGTGGTGGCGTGAAGGTCCGCATGTAAGGACCATTTATACTTTTGGGCTCTTCTTCTTATGGCTGTAAGATTTTATCTTGGACCGTGCTTCCCTTCACTCTCTTTAAATTTGTGTTTGTTCTTGGCTACGGAATGGCTCTATGCTCTGTTCTAATTTGAGTCTCTCCCCGGTGTAGTTGTTAGTGCGTGTTTGTCCCTGTTTTAATATCATTGGTGTAGTGGTTTCCGGTTTGGATCTTCGCGTAGCTTTTGTTTTTGCTCTCGTGCCACACTTATTTGTCTAGATCTTTTGTGTTGTGGGTGTTAGTTGCAAAGTTTTATTTCAAAGGCTTTGATTGTTTTAGTTGGTTTTATTTTTATAACTTTAGTTGTTTAAATCGTGTATACTATATCTAAATTCCGAAGAATTTTTTTTATCAGCCAATTGTTAGTTCCGAAATTCTGCGAAAACTTATTTTTCTTGGACTATACTCCCAAGGTTTTCTTATAATAGATATTTTAGTTTTAATTTTTTGTTTAAGATAGATACTTTAAGTTTTTAATGTGCTCTTAATTGTATATTGTAAACTTCAAACACATATTAATTGATGAAATTTGAATTTTTTAGAATATTATTAGTTGAAATTTATAGAAATTTATTTAATTTAGAAACAATGTATGTAATAATTGATAATAATGTATATTTTTAATATGTGTAAAAGTTTTTAAGAATTTAATAAAAAAACCGAGGGAGTAGTTTTTTGTAATCAAGTCTATTTTAATAATTCACTAGAGCGAAAAAAAAAAATATACAGAAACTGAAGAGGTTTAACTGAATGACCACCGGTGCGACGTTTCTCTTCGTAAAATCTTGAGAACTTTCTTTCTTTTTTTCTGTACCGACGATGGTCGATGTGGATGAATCTCTCGCACCGTGTTGGCTCGAGGTTCCAGACTGCGAGGCTCAAAGCTTCGTCCTACAACGATAATCGTTCATTCTCCGTCATGTCACCGCGCTCCGCTCGAGCTGTTCTTTTCCTTGCCGTCATTTCCAGTATCTACTTTTTCTCTCTCATTTTCCCGTCATTCGATTCCTCTGCGTCTCTGGTTAGTCTTTTTGTTTCCACGTCGCTAACAGTTTTTTGTTTGTTTGTTAACTGCTATTTGTTGTCAACCTGATTCTTCGACGAAAGTAGACTACGATATTTGATTTTGTGTTAGGGATTTGATTGCTCTTCCATGAACACTAGCTAATTGTAATCGGAAATCAATTTTGTTTAAAGATTTTGGAATTCGTCTTCTTTGTGCGATTCTCCCTACAAAAGCATTGAAATGGCACCAAATTTCGAAATTAGCTTATTTTTTTCGTAGTAGCATTTTCGGCGGCTAGTTTTTCTTGATTCTTATTGTGTTCCGCTTTTTAAAATCATTCAATTTCGTAGAAGGAAGTTGAAGAACCTAAGCTAGAAGATGTTCTGCGTAGAGCTGCAATGATAGATGGCACAGTAATTTTGACAACATTGAATGAAGCTTGGGCAGCTCCAGGATCTGTCATTGATCTCTTCTTAGAGAGTTTTGAAATTGGTGAAGGAACAGGCAAGCTATTGAACCACTTGGTGATAATTTCTTTGGATGCAAAAGCTTATTCCCGTTGCCGAGAATTGCATCAGCATTGCTTCAGTCTTAAAACTGAAGGAGTTGATTTCTCCAGAGAGGCCTATTTCATGACTCCTTCTTACTTGAGTATGATGTGGAGAAGAATCGATTTCTTGCGCCATGTTCTTGAAATGGGTTACAATTTTGTTTTCACGGTAAATGTTCTTGATACGAGTCAACTTGAATGTTCCGGTTCTATCGAATGATCCGTTTTGTTTTTGTCTCCTCTCCAGGATGCTGATGTGATGTGGTTTCGGAACCCTTTTCCGAGGTTTCACAAGTATGCTGATTTCCAAATTGCTTGTGACCATTACATTGGAAGTTCGAGGTACCTAGAGAATATACCAAATGGAGGGTTCAGCTTTGTGAGGTCCAATAACCGAACTATACATTTCTACAAATATTGGTACAATTCACGGATCAAATATCCGGGACATCATGACCAGGATGTTCTTAATTTCATCAAGAAGGAACCTTTCATTTCCCGTATTGGTCTTAGGATTAGGTTCTTGAACACAACGTATTTTGGTGGACTTTGTGAACCAAGCAAAGATTTGAATCTTGTTTGTACAATGCATGCGAATTGCTGCGTCGGTATGGATAGTAAGCTTCATGATCTTGGAATCATGCTTCAAGATTGGAGAGATTTCATGTCTTTACCATTTCATCTTAAACAATCCTCTGGTTTCTCTTGGAAAGTCCCACAGAATTGCAGGTTTTGTATCTAAATCTATCTTTCTTTTTCATTTTTGTCAAACTCTGACTCTGTTAGGAAGATCAACGAAACGTTTTTTGCAGTCTTGATTCACTTAAGCAATATGATTCTATGGATGAAGATGAGAGCGAGCCAACATGACAATCCCAAGAGTGAAGTGTATGTGTGTGTGATATAATAATGTACATAGAGATTTTTGTTTCATAATAGAAAAAGAAAAATCGAAGCTAACTTTGGTAAAATCATCAGATCATTCTTAGAGCGAAACACAACATGAATGGCTTGTTCATTGACTTCAAATAATTTTCGACTTGATGTTATTTTCTATCTTAAAACTTTACTTGTTACTCCAAAATGAAATTTAGAATAAAATCTTCTTCAATCCTACTTTATTTTCAACTCTAAATAGAGCCAATAGGATTATTATGAGTAATGCTATTCATGACTTTTTGCTATATTTTCAATTTTAAAATAGAATAACCCCTTTGAACCCCCAAAAAAAAAAAAAAAAATAGAATAACACCGAAACATATTGTGGAGTTGGAGAAAAATCCAATTTCAGTTTCGAAGTAAAAAGAAAAAGAAAAAGAAAATTTTCATTGGAAGTTATCTAAAAAACCATTTTATTTTCTAAATTTTAAATTTACAAAGAAAAACTTTAAAACACACAAAAAGTTCCTAAATTTTTATAGGGTCAATTAAATGAATGATCAAATGTAGGTTGGTTATTAAAAAATAACCATTGTATATATTATTAGATTATCAGCTAGATTTCCACCCAAAAAAAAAAATAATCAGCTAGCTATATATATGCATAAGATATATCTATCTTACCTTTTCTTTACATTACACACGCATGTCTCCATAGCTCTCTTTAAAAAAAAAGTTTCTTACCCTTTCATTCATTTTTACAAATTAAACCTTTCAATTCAGATAATCAAATCATATAAACTTATTTAAAAAAACACATTTTTCTGAATCTTACAACATTAAAATTATTTAAAACAGACAAAAATTTATAAAATAGTAAAAAATGAATTTACGTTTTAAAAAGTATAAACACGTAAATAGTCGGACTATTGGCAATAATAGCCCGACTACCTATGTATACAAACACTAACTCCAAAATACAAACACTAACCCCAAAATATAAACTCATAACCCCAAAATATAAATCAAAACCCCAAAATATAAACCCAAATCCCCAAAATATAAACCTAAAATCTCAAATATAAACTCTAAATCCCCAAAAATAAATCATAAATCCCAAATTATAAACCCACAATCCTAAAATATAAATCCAAAATCCCAAAATATAAACCTTAAATGCCAAAATATAAACCGAAAATATAAAACCAAACCCCAAAATATAAAACCCAAAATCCAAAATATAAACCCAAAATATAAACTCAAAACCCCAAAAATAAACCTAGAACCCCAAAATATAAATCCAAAACCCCAAAATAGAAACTCAAAACCCCAAAATATAAACTCAAAACCCTAAAATATAAACCTAAAACTCCAAAATATAAATCTAAAACCCCAACATATAAACCCAAAACCCCAAAATATAAAATTTAAACACCAAAATATAAACCTAAAACTCGATAATATAAACCTAAAACCCGAAAATATAAATCTTAAACCAAAAATATAAATCATAAACCTCAAATTTAAACCTAAAAAAACTAGATTAGCCAAAAAAAAAAAAGAATTGGCAGACTTGAAAAAAAAAAAAGATAAGTGAGGAAAAATAAGAACAACAACCGAGAGAGGGAGAGAGAGAGTATAGATATAAAAAAGGTATTATAGAATATATTCTATTTGACAAAAAAAGAAAGAATATATATTCTATATTGAGAGGAAAGAGAGAGAAGGGAAGCTTATGGGTAGGAGTTAGATCATGAACATCGGTCGACTTTAAAGAGGTTTTAAAGGGTGGGGTCCACACAAAAATTAAAAATCCACCCCTCTTGTCTCTTCTCTCGATGCGTTTCTAACACTATTCGTGGACCACACACTTTTTACAAATAACAAAACTTTGTTATTTACTTCTCAAAATCTTTACAAGCTGTTTCTTTATACACTTGTAATGTAAGCTATCCTACCGATACACTTACACGATTTTGACATTTTCTCTTTATCTCCATGTTCCCTTCCCAGACATCTCACAACCTCTCTGGAATAGATAAAAACTAAACCCAAATCCCAGCAAAAGTGACTAAAAGTGTTAATCTTTATTACACACTTTTTAGACCTTTTTCACGACCTAAACAACACTTAGCTTTTGTCCCTTTACCCCATGTTCTTCCAAGACGTCTCACATACTCTTGAACAATTGTTCACTCAAAATTTCAAACCCTGAATTCGACTCCAGAGTCTTGAAGTTCTTCCAATCTTTCATCCTTTTAAATACCCACACAAAACCCTACTTGTCCTTTCCTTTTTCTTTTTGATTCAACTTCCTTTTCTTCCATGTTTGATAAATCTCTTTTTCTTCTTTTGACACTTTCCATTTTTTCCGTCAGCTCACTCATCGATTCTCTTTTAAATCATATTCCCGCTTCTTTAAAACTTGCCACTTCATTTGTTACCGAAACAACAGTTCTTCTGAATCTACAATATGTGTCACGTTATGATACTCTGCTCAGGTTTCCATTCTTGTGGTTATGTTTAAGCTTCTTGCATTTTCCCTTGATTTGTCTGTGCAACATCATGTAGCTCTACTCAGGTTTCCAGCATCTCTACTTGATGTGGCTGTGCAACATCCTATGAGTCTTCTCAGGTTTTTTTTCCTCTTCAATCTCTCTCTTTTTGAATGAGTTTGACAATCAAGCACTCATACCATTTTGTACCTATCTCAACACTAGCAAACTAGAAACATCCAAACACACATATCCAACAGATAGTTGTGAACGAAGACCGCTGTCACAAAAGGGATAAGTAACCTAACAAATAGCAACAAACATGTATGCTCAGGGCCTAACAGGACAAGCCATTCTTAGCTTACACAACAAACCATGCTTAGCTTACACGTTAGCAACAAGACAGTCACAACATGCATAAGTAACCTAATAGATTATAACAAACATGTATGCTTAAATCAATCACCACAAGTATAAGTAGCCTAACCGATCAACAAACAAGTATGCTCCCCCTGAATTTTACGCCTGTTTTCTCGCCATGCTTGGTTGCACAACTCAGTCAAAAACATCAGACAGGAAAACAGAGCACAAAAAACAGAAGACTTACCTGAATCAAGGACGTGTTTCAACACAAAAATCGCATGATGAATAACATGTTTATAGCACAGGAACTCGTTATGCATTTCAGGAATACCAAACCTGGGATCTATGTGCTTGAAAGGAAGTCCATGAACAGTTTGTATATCAAGCGGACACGAGAAAAACTCTTGTAAGTAGCATTCTTGGTAGGTCATACTCCCGCCCAAAATAATCTTGAGTGAATCATAAAAAATAGGCCTAATGAGCTCTTGGGTGACAACATTGCAACCATGTCCACATAGATGTCAACAGAGATAGAGATCCTGAAGACCAACACTAATACTCCTTCAGAGGTAATATGATAACCATCTCAGCTCAAAGCACGAACACTAACAGAGACATAATGACAAGGAAATTAGACAGCCACATTTATATTCATGTTATAATCAAGGCATAAGAAATATGAGGATCAATCAAGAGCAGAAAATATTATGCACAACATAGACCAAATCACTTTTTAATGAACACGTGTTGAGAGAGTATTGGTGATCAGGGTTCAGAACAACGGATCAATGATATTTATTAGCAGTTACTAGTCTTTCACACTAGCATGCCTTCATATGAAGTGATGCTAAGTTTTCAACCTTCTGTGTGCACATAAAGGCAGCTGGAATTTCCGTTGGACAAGTGTATAATATGATAGAAACATGAACTTGTACCATCACTTGACTTCTCAAGTACAAGTTCATTGTGTAGCTCATTTTTTGTTTCCTTTTTTCGTTTTTTTATTTTTTTATTTTTAATCCTCAGCTCTTTGACCTCCTCTATGATGCACACAACTGTACTAGCACACATCAGATGGCATGACATATAGCTCTTTTTCATTGCAGATCAGAGTAGTAGTGAAATACTTATCATATTCAGTTCCCCAATCACACTCCAGTCTTTCGAATATGTTTTAGAGTTCACAGACCCTAATAGACTTGTGAAGATTGACAAATCTATTAAATTCTAATGGTTTGGTGAATATGTCAGCTAGTTAAAACTCTGTGCTCACATGATCCACCATAACAAATTTATCCTCGTCTAGTTCGCGTATAAAATAATGTCTTATGTCGATGTGTTTTTGTCTGGAGTGTTGTACTTGATTCTTCGAGATGTTGATTGCACTCTAATTATCACAGTGTATCACCATTGGTTTGGTCACATATCCATAATCATGACTCATCTGTTTCATCCACAGTAGTTGTGTGCAATAACTCGCAAGCGCAATGTATTCAACCTCTGTTGTTGATAAAGAAAAGCGGTTATGTTTTTTACTCAACCAAGCTATCAGATTGTTTCCCAAGAAAAATCCCCTTCCACTGGTGCTGAGTCTGTCATCTAGTCTACCAACCGAGTCTGTATCACCAAATCTAGCAAAATTTTAATTGTTATCTCTAGTATAGTAAAATCCCAGACGAGTTGTCCCTTTGACATACTTGATAATCCTTTTGAGGGCCCTAAAATGTGACATCTTGGGTTGATCTTGATATCTGGCACACATACCAACACACAAACTGATATCTGAGTGACTTGTTGTGAGATACAACAAACTTCCAACTATACCCCGATAGAGATTCTGATTTACATCTCCCCTTCTTCATCCTTTGAGAGTTTGCAGATAATGCTCATGGGAGTTTTTGCTATCTTGTATGACTCCATTCCAAACCTCTTCACAAGATTCTTGGCATAGGTGCAATGTGAGATAAAAATCCCATCATCCTTCTATTGTACCAGCAATCCAAGAAAATATGTTAGCTCCCCAAATATATTTATTTCAAACTCCTGTTTCAGACGTATGAAAAAGTGATCAACAAGTGATTGACTAATGGAACCAAACACGATGTCATCCACATATATATGCACAACCAAGAATTCCTGATCCTTTGAGTAGCAAAATAGATCTTATCCACATTGACACGAACATATCCTAGTTCCAACAGGAAGATGGTAAATCTCTTATACCACGCTCTGGGAGCCTGTTTTTGTCTACATACTGCCTTTTTGAGCTTGCAAACATGATTGGGATGACCAGAATCTTCAAGCCCTTTGGGTCGTAAACATATACTTCATCTTGAATAGTGCCACTTAAGAATGCACTCTTAACATCCATTTGGTGTAGCTTGAAACCCATAACACACGCCATTCTAAATAGGAACCGAATGGATTCTAGTCGAGCCACTGGACCAACAGTCTTATCAAAATCAGTTCCTTCAAATTGAGAGTATCCATGTGCTACCAGTCTTGTGTTGTTTCGAACTATATGTTTAGTTTCATCTATTTTTTTCTTGAAGATCCACTGGATACCAACCATGTTGACGTTCTCAGGTCTAGGTACCAGAATCCACATATTGGTTCTCTCAAATTGTTCTAACTCTTCTTGCATTGAGGTTATCCAATATTCATCTTCCAATGCTTCTTTGTGCGACTTGGGTTCAATCATTGACACAAAACAAGAGTAACCAACTATCTCTCGAGAATTGATATGTTGCTTCCTTGTCGCTCGACCATCTATTACGTTGGGATGATGTAATTTGACTTGTTTGCCTTGTGAATTGGGGCCACACACATTGTTCTCATCTCCCTTAAGCTTGGGTAGCCCTCGAACTAACTCATGGTTAGTTAAATTAACCAGTGTTCTGTCATTAGCATGTTCCAATTTCCTCTATGAAATGTCCAATTGACTTGGTGACGTAACTATAAAACACTTCTCAGTTACTTTCCACATGTAGTAGTTGCTACCAGTTATGATCCCTTGAAGTTTCACATCTCCTGACTCATCCACAGCTTGACACTCCTTCTTTGTGAAGGTCACATCTAAACCTTTGTGACATAGCTGATTGATGCTGATTAGATTGGCTGTCAATCCATCCACCAAGTACACATTATGAAGTTTGGGATTGCTGTCACCACTTGTATCACCTGTTCCTTTGATCTTCCCTCTTGCTCCCTCACCAAACATGAATTTTCCAATGTTAGCAGCCTCATAACTTTTAAGAGCCTATGTTTTTCCAGTCATATGGCTGGAGAAGACACTGTCAAAGTACCAGACCCTCCCTTTCCCTGTTTGCTGAACTGTTTCCGAAGTAAGTGTTGAATAACAGTACAAGAGTTATTTTCTTACCCAAACTTTACTCTTGTATCTCTTATCAACATGGTAATCAAGATTATGAAGGACTTGAAAGATCCTTTCATTCCACCAATAGAAGTGTATCTTAAGATGACATTTCTTCCCACAATAAAAGCAATTCTTGGGTGACCCAGCTGATGAATCTAAATTTTCATGGTTTTTACATGAAATTTAGCATCAATTATGAGGTTTTTAGGCGTGCATACATCACATTTATAGTTGATTTCAGTAAGTTTGTGATTTTTAGGACTTTTGCATTAGAATTTGCAGATGCACGCATTTTGGAGATTTTTCAGGACTTTCAGGAGTTTTCAGGAAGGTTTTGTGTGAATTCAGAAAAGTAGCACTTAACCTGGAATAGACCAACACTCAACACCTGGATCAATCTCAGGACAAGCCTGGATCGATCTCGGGACAAGCCTGTATGGATCTCAGATGTTTTCTTGGATTGATCTCCTCTTCATCGTTGGATCAATCTCCACTCCAAGTCTGGATCAATCCAGATCGATCTCAACCTCAATTTTGGATCGATCCCACACTCACCTCCGGATCGATCTCAATCTCAACGTGGATCGATCCCAGCTCCAACCTGGATCGATCTCAGCTTCAAACCATATCGATTCTAGATCGATCTCATCATCAGCCTGGATCGATCC
This sequence comes from Iberis pinnata, assembly GCA_900406425.1. Classification (NCBI taxonomy): domain Eukaryota; kingdom Viridiplantae; phylum Streptophyta; class Magnoliopsida; order Brassicales; family Brassicaceae; genus Iberis; species Iberis pinnata. The sequence goes on along the minus strand of OVBE01002266.1, from coordinate 3,235 downwards.
CACTCAAGCCACACACACACCTGGATCAATCTCAGGCATGCACCTGGATCGATCTCATTCAACCATCCCCAGCTCGGATTGATCACGCACACTTCTAAGCTCGAGTTAAACACGCTCCGACCTGACCAACTCAAATCCGGAATGGACCTGCCCAAGATCCAAGCCAATGATTAGTTTTTGTCTTTAGTGAGGTTTAGGCTTTTCTCTGAACACTATAAAAGCCCTAAAGCGCCTCCTTTTAGCCAAGTTCTATTTTTTCTTTCCTTTTTAGGTTTTTGTCTTAGGTTTTCATTTCCTTTGTTGTTCTTGATGTTCTTGGTGTAAAAACCCAGAACCTTATAAGTTTATGCTAATCTACTACTTTCTTTTACTTTTCTGCTTAGTTTTAGGTTGTTGCTTATCTGGTGCATGTTGATCTTTCATTTTCGTTTTTAATCTTTAGTTTTATGCTTTGATCATTTTTTGGGTTAGTTACTGTTCCATTGCTATTCTTGCTTTTATGGGTTTGAGTTCTTACTGTTCTTGTTGTTCTTCAACTGTTTAACCTTTGATCATCATGTTTAGCTTTGAAGTTGTCATTTCTGTTTTTCCTGTTTTCATTTCTATAAGTAGTGAGTAGTTTCCTGAAGATCCTGAGGATGGGGTAGACTAGGGTTGATGTCATGATCTCACCTTAGGCACCTAAGATTGTTTGAATATACATCCCTTCTGTTTCATTGTGCTTAATGCTGGTTTCTATCACGCCAATCGAAATATGATCTAGGACATTCCAGCACCCGAAAAGCGCTGAATGGAATGTCTGATCATGGTGATTTAAGAGATTAGTTTATCCTTACGCAACACCCTAGATACTTAGGATATGCATCTCAGCCTAGGGGCTTGGATGACTAGGGGGCTTTTTGGCTTTGGTACGTTGGTTCTTAATGCCTTCTAGGTACTGTACCGTTAACGGGAGTTAGGTCTGGTGATTGCTTAGGTTGATTCCATTTATCAAGGGATTGGACTTGGTTACTTATGAACCTATCGTCTAGGGATAGCTCACTGTTGTTTGAGGTATGTTAGGTGCTTAGGTAGATTGGGACGGATCTCTGGTTGATTACTCTCTGTTCTCAGGAACTGCTTCACACTTGTTTACATTTTCACCTTCTCTGTTTTTCCTCTGGTTTTCCTTTTGGCATTTTTACTTCTTATGCATTTTTTCTGTTTAAACTTTTTACTTCCAACATGTTTCACTTCACTTAGGATCTGTTAGTAAACCACCCCTTTCAATGTTTAGCTTGACTTAGAAGCATCCATTGCAATCTTGATTGTTAGTGCACTCCCATTTGGATTGATACCTCATCTATCTACAATGATGGGGAATTGACACCTCAGGACCTCAAAAATCCCACTATCAATTTGGCGCCATTGCCGTTTGGGTGTTGTTTACTACATTCTGGATTTTGGATCTTTTGAGATCAAGCCTCTTTTACTACTTTACTTACCTTTTTACCTTTACTTGCTTTCTTTTCAGGTACCTTCTTAGCAGTGTATGAACCTGAGAAGCAGATGACCAACAGACTTGATTCCTCTCGTTGACGATATCAGAGCTCGGGAAAGATGTGAACACGAACGTGCAAAACACTTGAGACGGTTGAACTTAAAAATGGCGAACAACGCTGACCAAGACAACCCGCACACTATATGTGCTCATGACAACCCCAACACTCACGCCATCAGACATGGAATCAGTCCACCTGTAGTTCAAAACAACAATTTCGAGATCAAACATAGTTTGATCGCAATGGTGCAGGGAAACGAGTTCCATGGTCTACCAATGGAGGATCCACTCGATCATCTTGACGAGTTTGATCGCTTCTGCAGCCTCACGAAGATAAATGGTGTGAGTGAAGACGCTTTCAAACTACGCTTATTTCCATTCTCTTTGGGGGAGAAGGCACACCAATGGGAGAAGTCACTTCCAAGGAACTCCATAACCACTTGGGTGCTTGCAAGAAGGCATTCCTTGCAAAGTTCTTCTCAACTTCCAGAATAGCTAGACTGATCAATGACATTTCAAGCTTTCCACAAAAGAATGTTGAAACCTTCTCTGAAGCATGTGAGCGGTTCAAGAACTACACAATGCAATGCCCCCATCACATGTTCAGCAATGCGTCACTACTCAGCACCTTCTATATGCTTCTGATGATAGCATAAAGAAGGAGATCAAGGCAATAAATGAAAAGTTGGACATGTTACTCCTGGGTCAACAACATCAGGTTCACTTCATCTTTGATGAAGAACAACTTCAGATTCAAGCTGCCGAAGTTCAATAGCAAGAAGAAATGTGCTATGTACAGAACCAAGGTGGTTAAAACAAAGGGTACTTCATCTACTCTAATAACCCTGGTATTTCTTACAGCAGCAACAACGTTGCCAACCCACAGGACCAAGTATACCCACCTCAACAACAAAAGAGCTCTCAACATTTCAACAATTACAACTAGAACATAGGTTACTTCCCAAAGCAGCAACAACAAAATGTTTTTCAACAACCACATCAGCAACCTACTAGTGCACCTCATGGTTTCTCATTTAATCAACCACCAGCTCAACCCTTCAACATTGAAGCTATGTTACAGCAACTTCTTCAAGGTCAAACCAATTATGCACTAGAGACATCGAAGAAATTTGGTGAAATCCAACACAAGCTGGAAACTTCATTCGGTGCAATCTATTCGAAGCTTGAAACTCTCAACTCTCGGGTCACTACTCTCGAATGAAAGACCGCATTCACTTCTGCTTCTACGAATGGTTAACTTTCGAGAAAGTTGTGCAGAACCCAAAGTAATATGATGACATCAATGCCATCTATCTCCAGCAGACAACTGATATTCCTACTCTAACTTACCCTCTTATTTGCACTGAGGATAGTGTGGTTCAAGTTAGGGGGAATTTGAGTTCACTCGTAGCTGCACCTCTGGAGTATGAAGAGTATGTTCATGTTACAAGGCCTGTTGAGAAGTCACCCACTCCAAAAGAGATTGCGACACCTNACACCTTATGATCCACCACCCTATGTCCCAAGATTGCCATTTCCATCACGTTTCAAGAAAGAGATCATGGCGAAAATACCCAAATGTCTTTGAGAAACCTATGAAGGAAGAGATAGATCAGGAAGTGCTGGAATCTTATGACGAGTGTAATGCCTTGATAACAACGAAGCAAGAAGATCCTGGTTCATTCACCTTGCCTT